>NJDD01006225.1:97072-111362 GCA_002245505.1 Calephelis nemesis | reverse complement strand
ATCTTAACGTTATGCATCTTCTTAAATCTTTATCTACATATAAGAAAAATGGTGATATAACTCAAGAACGGCTTATCCAAATGGGCTGAAAATTGATGGGAAGGTAGCTTAGAACTGAAAGAAGGACATAGAGTACTTTTTCTCGTATTCGATTGTGAGAAAACTGGAAAAACAATATTTTAAATTTTCTCGTACAAACTGAAAGGGCAGAACGAAGTTCGCAGGAACGGCTAGTATAGAAAAATGATGCGATAACATACTAAATACTTTTTTTTCTATTTCCAGGATGCTGAAACTGTCGAGAAACTGAACGAGTGTGGGGAGTTGAGAAAAATGCTCAAGCCTTACAAGGTGATTTCGGTTTTTTTAAAAGTGAAATTCGAAATAAATTACTTAATATGTATCGAAGCCTACAACCGCATATACAAACACAAAGTTGCACGAACTTTTAGAAATCTCAGTATTATTCCATAATGATGAGTAGGTATACTAAAAACCATTTACACAATTAAATAAAAAAAATACAAATCTCTTCTTCCTCTGTAGGTTATTGTTAATTTTATTTTCTTACAACTGTAAAGAGAGTAAAAAAAATGCATAAATTGAACAAATCTTCAGCCATCATAGACAAAAGATTAACTTTCAAAGGAACATGTTCCAAAACTAAACTGATTCTTTTCTTTCTTAAAAAAATCTGTTACAACTTTGTTAATTTATAAATTGCTAATAAGCAATAGGTTCTGCTGATGGTTAGAGACAACTGTCTATTGACACCATAAATGTTACTGATGCGTCGCTTATTACAAAATAGGTACAATGCACTTATGGGTACCAAATCTGGCCACTAGCATCTAATGATGCGTTGAAAAC
Organism: Calephelis nemesis; assembly: GCA_002245505.1. NCBI lineage: Eukaryota > Metazoa > Arthropoda > Insecta > Lepidoptera > Riodinidae > Calephelis > Calephelis nemesis. Next base: position 110,492 of record NJDD01006225.1, on the reverse strand, counting down.
TTTAAGGTGGTTGAACTTGAACTTGAACTTGAAGCTTTTTTGCATGCGGTTATCCTACCCTCGATACTGGAGTACGACGGTAGCAAGCATGAACATGGTATCAGGAATATGAACAAATGCGTAAAAACATACAGCCTCGGTTATGGCAGTACGTTGTAAAAAATGTAAAGTAACAAACATCTTAAAGATTCTTCTCCTTTTATAAATATGGCTTTCAACCGCCTTTCACGACCTGCTTAGCCAATGTCAGGTATGGAGAATAAGTCTTTATTTCAGTCATTAGTCACTATTTACAAAGTCATGTCAGGCTCTTGTGTAACGCGGTGGCTTCGCTACTCAAGCTCGTCTAGTGAGATTTGGCGGCAGCGAGGAAATACACGATACACTAATTTCTTCATAATTATTTCACTTTTGCGCTTTATTTGAACAAAATTAAACTAATACCCACCTAAATTAACTAATTTCACTCAATATAAACACGAATTTTAATAATAATGAAAAAATTACGACCATATATTCAGTCACGTTTCCGCCAAAACTCCTAAATTGTTAGAAGTGTTGTTGAAATTTAAAAGCAATAGTCGAGTATTAGGAACATTGCTCTTAGTTTATACACAGGCAGTGTCACCTATTTTTCACTCCCACGCCGAGAGCCAACGTTCTGGTTTAATCGCATAGCAACAAAGGTTTTATTGGTCGTTATCCGAGGCGTAAAACTCGATCAATCTATCACGATAGTCCCATGTTGGCTTAAGGTGGGGCTACACAAGGGTGGGAGTTCTTGGAAACCGCAACGAAACCGTTATTTAAAAACAGGTATTTGTAAAAGCTAACGTTATCTCCTATTCTATTAGTATTATAAATGCAAAAATTTGTGAGGTTGGATGTTTGTTACTCGTTTACTCTATAACTGCTGAACTTTTACTTTTAACTTAACTAACGTATATCAGAATAACGCTTAGGCTATAACTTAAAACAGTTTTTGCACTTTAACAAGTGAAAAAAGCAATGGCTGGAAGCTAATAGTTTAGATCAACTGGTGCTAGTTTATGTTATGACTGACATCTAAAGCCTTGTATAGTCTTCTGGATAGTCTATAGTTCAACTTGGAATTTTATGGCAAACACTGATATTATAACGGCAAGAATAGGCAAGGCACTAGCTTTAATTAATAAGTGCTGGCAGCAATCTACTACTTATTCTTATTATACAACAATACCTCGCCCGGATTGGTACCACCGCCTTACCTATTCCTGCCGCCATAACGTCATGACGTGTTCCGGTTCGGAGGGTAAGGTAGCCGGTAAACTTACTTTTGCTCGAGGCCTAACATCCTCAGGTTGGCAACGCACTATTACCATCTTTGGTGTCTCTAGGCGGCGTGAATTTCTTACCATCAGAAAATCCGTCTGCTTGTTTGCCTTCCTTTTTCATAAAAAAAAAATACAAAACACAGCATTAAAGGGGCTGGTGCATGGCTAACTTGAGATTGACTTGTCAAAACTTACCTAAGTTTCTCGGCTACACAACAGCCTCCACACGTGTTCAGATGATACAGCAGGAGGAATAAGTAAGATGGTAGAACCTTTGTGGGCATTTCGTCACAAAAACATACCATCCGGTCGCTATCACGTTGTTAGAGACGAACTGACGATAGCCTTTTATAATACTTTGTAGGAAAACAATTGGCACTACACGTTAATAATACATAAAATTGTATAAGTATTTTTAGATACTTATACAGGCTACTTACGATTTTTTTAATTTATTTAAATCGTCGATATTTGGTCCAGTTACATACAGTTATATATAAATATCTAAAAACATTAATATGAATGCGTGACGATATGAGTTGGTATCTATTTAACAAACGCGTCAACCCAGAAAGACGGACTATACAGGGTTGCTTTTAAAGCAACACAAATTTTAATTTATGGAAGTTAAGGCTAAAATTATTACGCGCTTTAAACAGTATTGACAAATTTTAATTTATACTTTTATATACATATATTTAAAATATTGTATAATAAATACTTCACTCGTTGTTGAAGTCAGTTGAATGCTGTTGACGTTGTATATCCATGCGTCTTATATTTGCGCCAGATAAAAAGGATAATTTGTATATTCTTTTGATTTTGAATAACTACATAGATTAAAAAAGTTATCGATTCTTACAGTGTCTCAAAATTTTTCTGATTTTTGTTTTTGAGTCTGATTTTGATTAGATAATGTTACCTTTGCACAAATCGAGCAAACCCAATCCATTCGCGGTTTGGGACTCAAGTCGAGCACTGTGTGTGTCCGGTTACGTTGTAAGCAACCAATAACCAACCAAATGATTTAATAACGTTTCTTTAATTTTTTGCCCGTCGCGTTGTTTCGTGACAACGGTTTCACCACTAAAAGGTTTGGCTCTAAGTAATATTTGTCTTCGTCAATTACTACATTAGTGTGTGTTTATACTTTTATACCAATTTCATTAGGCTTTTTACGGAATGGCGTTGATATTTGCTGTCTATACAGAGTTGCCTGTAATAGAGTTTATATTTTAAGAATAATGCTTGGAAAGAGTGATTTCACTTTTTTGAAGTAGATTCATGATCAAATCTTCAAAAACCAAGACTAATAAACAATAACTTATTAAATTAAGTTTGAGACTTACTCAGACTTACGCCCACGTCTTACTTATTGCTACCGCCATGAAGTTAGTGCTTTTATACCTGTTTTTATATCACAGTTTGAAATTTTAGAACTGTGTCTTTCACAATAGACTTAACAACCCAGGTGCCAGTTGGCAGTTATCTACTCTTGTATCTCTAAGCGACATGTGTTTCTTACCAAAAGGATATCTGTCTGCATTATTACCCTTAAAACTTCACAGAACGATTAAGATATTGTAAGCAATAAGTGTGTCTGGAAGACCACAATATGAGGCAAGAAGTTATCAATAAAATTTGAACATACATTTTTGCAGTACGTTATGAAACTAGAAGTTGACCATAGTAGAATTATCTTCCAAAGAGGACGTAATCGCTTGAATACAACTAACTATAGAAATAATCTTGATAAATATATTGATAATTTTTAAATATTTTTATGACGCATATTTCTTAGATTCACAAAACCATCTGTTTGACTCCTGTACGTTACAGACAATTTAACTGATCTTTCCAAATGCAATTTCCAGAGTCCAGACGCCTGCACAACTTGTAACATGTGTGGCGGTTTCCGTCTCCTACCGTGCCGGATCTGCAACGGATCCAAGAAGAGCCTCCACAGAAACCACTTCACTGCTGAATTTGTCGCTTTGAAATGCATGAACTGCGATGAAGTGGGCCTCGTGAAATGCGAAGCTTGCTCTTGAAATAACATACAAACATCATATAACAGATGTATCGTTTAATGTAACGTTGTATACTTTGTAACGGTCGCGATATACATTAAATCAAGGTGTAAACGCCTGCATGGTAGTTAGGTCAACTGAGATCCAACACCCTGGCTAAATGTGTACTGCAATAATAGAGACAGAACTCACTCAGTGATTTTTGTCCCCACTGTGTCGACGTTGCGCGGTTAGTGAAAAAATATCATGATGTTAGAGATAAAATATCTGAATAAACCATTTCACTAAGAAATAAGATCCGAGCAATTCTACATAAAAACATAGTAGATTTTACATAAAAACAACTGTATTTGTAAAAATAATTGTATTTTATAAATCCGCTAGAGGCATTGGCAAAAATCACTCCGTGAATTCTTGCCTGAAGTAGCCTTACCCTGAAAAGTGTAAACTTAGTAAAATAGAAATATGCAAAGTGCAACTTTTGTTTCGTAAATGTATGCAAGACTGGTTATATCTACCTACCCCTATATATGTTAGGGCACTAACTGTACCTACCTCCGAAAAATAAGCTTTCACTTAGTGCATGCAACATGCAAGAAGAGCAGTTAAAAAAGCAAAACATCCAACTGTCCAAAACAGTTTAGAAATAAGCATACTTTAAAACATTTATGTGGTCAATGCCTTATGGACCCAGTATGCCTTATGACAGTCCTGTGTTGTGATGAAAATGTGGATACAACAGATGATGTCAAACAGATAAAATTATATGTACCAGAGTCTTAGAATATTAATAATTTCATAAGCAACTGAAAGACAAAAAGTATTGTTTTTATCTATTTTTAATGGAGTATTTAATTTTATAAGCGATTTTGAGTTGTGAAAGAGGGGTTTTATTCCCAACAAGTAACAAAAAGGTGCTGAATACATACTGTCTTACTACATATTTATTAAGATGGTCATACTAAAACAAAATGTTGATAAAAATCACATACATAGTTAAACATTTAGTTTGTAAGTTCTAAACAAATTACTGTTAAGAATCACAATAAAATGTAGGTAATTAAGTAAAAAATGAAATGATCACATAACACTTTGTAAATAGACACCCAAAATAATAATAGGTAAACTTCCAAATTGAGTACAGTAATTGAAAGTCTTATTGTCGTTTACTAATTTATCATGTCTGTTTTAAATGAGAATGCTCAGTGTAGAAAGTAATACAAGAAATGAGAGAAAAGCAGCCATTGCAAATTGTAAATGGATGCAAGTTTCTCGCAAATTTATTATTATTGCGGATTATTTTTAACAGATGGCGCTGATAATAGGTATTTTGTAAAGAAAAATTTAAGTAGCAAATTGAAGTCAAAACTATTCAAAATTTAACTGATTTCAAATGTGAACAATATACAATTGTATTATAATAAAATTACGTAACCTACCTATTGTTTGGATATTTGTGCAAAATCTGCAAAATAATAGGTATGTGTTATATCTTTTATTTCCGCAAAATGAAATTTATAACAATAACATTAAAAAAATAATTTTATCAGTGCTGTACATCTAGATTAAGTTTCGATTCAATTGCTCAGGTACATGTTCTCGCAAAGCAACAGCAATATTCAATCTACGATAGAAAAAATATGAAAACCCTGAAACGATTTGACAAATTATCATAAAAATAGATATTGAATTTACTATATTACGTGTTTTGATAAAAAGCTGTCAAAACCATATATTGCAAAGACTCGCTCTTGCAGATAAGTCCTATTTATTACCTTTCACCCAATGTCTAGAATATAATATTATGGTCATATTTGCATGTTAAGGATAGCAAAGAGCATGGTATTTAGTTTTTTAATTTAATCGAAATTAGTATGCCATACATTAGATGCAATAAATAGTTTTAATTAATTATTTTAGTTAAGATAATATTTATAGACAACTAATGGCATGTTGAAATTTAATTTAAATTTAAATGTAAGGTTCAACAAAAAATATCGACAGGAAGTAGGTACTATATTATTATTTTTTACCTAAGTAACATTTTTGCAAATAAATTAATTTCAACTTTTATTTCAATATTCAATATTATAATAGCGTAAGTAATTTTAATATAAATAGGAAGAAAAATGATAAATGTGATAGTATGTCATAAACCGATAAGTACTCGTATAATATAAAAAATGTCAGTTTTAATATATCTAAGTAATAATGTTTTAATACGTTTAAAATACATTTTTGCTAAAATGATTTATTTGAACGCTCCAAAATAATATTTTTTTACAATATTTTGTTTTTATATTATAATCGCGGGGCATTTTGTAAATATATTTAATAAAATTATAGATATGAAATATTTTGCTTTTAATTAAAAACAGCTTTATCTGCTCGTTCTCAAATTTTACAAAAAATCCTTCAGGTACTTATCCAATTTATGATACATGATAAGTTCCACTTAACTTTTTGCGGCATATCAGCGTAAACTAGACACCATGGATGGAATTAAATTAGCATTAATCAGTATAGCCCTATGCTTGTTCGCTGAACTCTTACAATAAAAAAAATGTGTGTGTACTTATGTACACGCGTTAGAAGTTATACTTCTTCGGCGTAATAAGATAAAAATCTTTTTAAAAAAATTATCTTCTGCCTTATTTTACATTTGCAGACAAAATGACACTAACCATAGAAAAAAGGTATGTAATACATTAAAAGTTTTATTGAAATGCATTATTTAGTTAAATAAAGTTTATTTAATATTTAAGGTACCTTTTTTTGAAAAACTAAAATGTTATCTATAGCTAACTTCATCGTGTCGGTTTTTCGTGACGGTGTGCGCGCGCATCGTAAAAATTTACCCTCATCATTTTTTCCTAACGCGCCAAAAGAAGTAAAACTTCAAAAAGTAGTGTTAGATAATATCACCTCAGTACCCATACGCGCAAGCGGGGTGGCAGCGACGGGGGCGCGGGAGCTGCGCTAGCAGTGCGGGAGCAACACGCTAGCAGCGCGGGAGCAGCGTGGTCATTGCGGCCCTGCTTCCAAAACCAGCTCACGAAATTGTAGCGGCTTGGTGTTACGTCAGGGAAATGTTCATTTTTGTGTGCAAACGAAGTGACTCAACAACGGCGACAGCATGGTTTTGGTTCGAATTCGGGAAAAACGTATCTATGATAGGGCAAAAAAAATAATATGTTAGCCCTAACGCAGCTATGACACATCGCATTCTACGACTGTGTGTATAAAAATTCAATCATATTCTGGAAGCTAATTATGCCTAGCTTTCACAATTGTCCTGAAATACCGGCCACAGGAGAGTGACACGGTTAATTCTTCTTTCCTCTCACATAAAAAAATCCATATTGAGAGCGGGAGGGGCGGGAGCGGGAGAAGGATCCTCCATAGCGGGACGTACATCTGCAGCCAGAAAAGTTGTAACTAACGCTTGGGTAAGCTATAATGATATGCGCCGTCACGTCTTTTACTACTACATTTCGAAAAATAATAAAAATGAATTGCAAAACACTATCAAGCCAGACGTGGGGGCGGTCACCGCTTCACTGGAGTGCATTATGCACCTTGCTGCCCGCAAAATTTTAGGTATAGGACAAACATAGGCCTAACCTAAAAGCTAGTTCACACAGGGGGGGAACCGCGTGATTGGCAAAATAAATATCGACTGTCATCGGCGATTAGCTTCAGCGATTAGTTCAATTTGGAATTCGAAGACGAACTACTGTGTTTGTGGTTGCATAAGAAAAACAAAGAAACAAAAAGGAAGTATTAGGTGCATCCAATATTATGAGACCGACTGACATAGGGTCAGCTTAATAGCATGTTTTTCCAATGTGTCTTAACCATTTCCAATTATATCCACCAACTTTTGAAAAGTACGGTTTTTTGTAATTTTCAACGAGTAATCCGCACCTTGAAGATTCCATGCTTCAATGCTCCAATGCTTCAATTCCATGCTCCAATGCAAGTTCTGCTGTGTCATGTTTTTTTTATGTATATAGGAAGGCAAACAAGCAGACGGAACAAGGAGACGGAGCCTACCTTACCCTCCGAACCGGAACACGTCATGACGTTATGGCGGCAGGAATAGATAAGGCGGTGGTACCAATCCGGGCGAGTCGCTGCGAAACTCTACCACCTAGTCAGATGTCACGGTGTTAGTGATGATAAGCCTATGCTCGCCTCTTACGAGCTGCCTGGCAAGAAAGGCTAGGTCTATTCTACAAAGGAGCCCGGACCAACACGGGGTAATGTAAATCGCGCGTATCCCGCGTATTCGCGTATTAAGTACATTATAGTCCCCGCAACGGCACTGAATTCAGGAGATTTTGAATGGCGGTAACCGCGCAATAGCGTTTGAATTATAACCTATATTTCTTACGGCCAATGTTACTAATGTATCTCTAAAGATCGATTTCAAGCAATCTAGATAGCTGTGTATAAGCCGGCCTATCCTATACCTAATTCCCATATTTATCCTGTCCACAGATATGTTTGCAAGCGATAACATAAAAATGGATCAAAATGTCAATCCTGGACACCAACATTAAGATTGATAATTAATATTGGCCGTTAGTATACAATAACCGCAAGAATCTTAGCGAACGCACCGTCGACATGTTTAGTGAGCAGGTATATTTTTAAAAATAATTCAAAATTATATCAGCCCAGAAAATTCTTATAATGGAGCGAGAATCTACATTGTATACTTAAGTCCTAACATTAACAATCTTTGTCCATAATATAACGATCTGACCGAATATTTTAGTACAAAAAGAAAATTTCAAAACATCTCAAACAAAATTTCAAGTTTAGATCGATACTTTAAAGTAAGCGAATCATTTATTGTGTTATACATGTTAGTAATTAAAACCACAGAGACTAAAATGTTTAATGGTCCTGATACATAGAAATTTAAATTATACAAATTAGATTATCGAAATAATAAGCGCCCAGATCCAGGAATACATACATTTATGCTTAACATACAATTACGTACCCTGCCTAGAATCGAAGTCGAGCTTGGCGGACGATCGACAGTGTCAGGTATGTCAACTAACGAAGCGTCATCAAAATAAACTTCCCGATTACATGAAAGTCGGTGTTGGTCTGGGCTCCTTAGCAGAACGGACCATCTGCCTTCCTGTCAGGCAGCTCGTAAAAGACAAGCACAGGCTTACCGTCACTAACACAGTGACTTCTGGCTAGGTGGTAGATTTTCGCAGCGATTCGCCGGGATTGGTACCTCCGTCTTCCCTATTCCTAAAATCTATACTTGTTATCGTCGGCAGTTGGTGGAATTCCATTGTATACACACTTTTTTGAAGTTAACACTTGTACTTATCCACTTATATTATTCTTATAGTATATAGTGTATATACGCTATATACCTACTATCTTATCTTATATCTTACCTTCAAGAAATCCGTCTGCTTGTTTACCTTCCAATAAAAAAAATGGAGGTATCAAATTGAAATTGTATACATATGTTGTTATATGTATCGATGCTGAATATTAAGCACGTAAATTATTATAAGAAACAAATTTATTAGTATACATATAACATGAGAAAAAAAGACAAGCCCACTGAGTTTCCCTCACTGCATCTTCTCTGTGTGTGGCCGCGTTCCGATCCAGTAACACATTTAAGTATTATCAGAGGTTAGTAAATATATTGTCTTTCATAATAAATATATAAATAAATATTCCTGGACAAGTAACACAAATTGAATCTAACCCCAAAGTAAGCAAATTATATGCTTGTGTTATGGGTGCTAGTCAACGATACTAATACATATAAATACTTAAATAGATAGATACAAGAATAAATTTAATAAACACTCAGAACCGGAAATACAGACATCTAAATGTTCATCACACTAATGCCTGCCCCCGTCGGGAATCGTACCCAACCCTCGCGGTTGATTGGTGTAGTTAGGAGTGTACGCTAGCCACTCAATCAACGAGGCGATTAAATTCTTAGGTATTATATAGACTTGTCAAAAGTGATTTATGTATGTTCTGATAAAATAAAAGAATTTCTGATTCTGAACTTGATGTCCAAAACAGTTAGGTACGTCTATCTAGTCATATCCCCGAAGAGGTAGGCAAAAACACAACCAGGGCACCCACGGCTAGCCGAAGACACTAAGTCGCACAATGTGATAGGTGGCAAGCCTATCGCCAACCGGGCACAAATCCAATCCCGAGCAACGTTTTCTTAATTGGAAGATTAGAAAAACCCAGTTTTCTTTTTGGTTGCCTGACCCAGGAATCGAACCCGGTACCTCGTGCAGTCAAGTCTAACAACTGGACTACAGAGAGGCTGGAATATAAAGGCTTTAATGTAAGTTTTCATACTATTCATAATCAAATATGTATCTTATATTTCTTATTTAGATAGTTACGAGTACTAACGCTATGACACCGGAAATAGATAAGGCAACAATCCCAGCCAAAAATCAATCCACATACTTAACAACTAGAGTTAGGTGTGGGATATCTGAGTTAGCAGAAAAGCAGCTAACCTTGGTCAATTATTTTATCCAAGGAATTAGTACAGAGTTATACTAAATTAGTACAGATTCCCCGTGTTGGTCCGGGCTCCTTTGCAGAATAGACCATCTGCCTTCCTGCCAGGCAGCTCGTAAAAGGCGAGCATAGGCCACTAACAGCGTGGTATCTGACTAGGTGGTAGAGTTTCGCAGCGACTCACCCGGATTAGTACCACCGCTTTACCTATTCCTGCTGCCATAACGTCATGAAGTGTTCCGGTTCGGAAGGTAAGGTAGCCGGTAAACTTACTTTTGCTCGAGGCCTAACATCCCGGCCTCAGGTTGGCAACGCGCCATTACCACTTTTGCTGTTTGCGCTTTTGTACGAAATCCGTCTGCTTGTTTGCCTTCCAATATCATAAAAAAAGATGATTGCAATAATATGCTTATTATACCGAGACACATGCGGTTTGTGAGACAAAGCAACGCCTGTTGCTTACCTATGAGAAATCAATGTCCCAACACATGGACATACGCCTGTTGCATGCCCTGTCGGTATACTGTAGTGAGATATCTCACACAGACACATTTTACGATAAGTTTAATGTTCAGGATAGGGTCATCACCTAACCTTTAAATATTAAAATTATCTAGAGTTATGACTAAAAGGAAATTCAGGGCGTCTTCTATTTCTTAGTTTTCTCTAAATGATTTTTTATTTGATGCTAAAATAAGTTAACTTTTGACATTAATGTAGCAAATACCAAATAATAAATCTTTACATGTATAATTCTTGTGTTCGTGTGTTTGTCACTGAACTCCTTCTAGACGACAGGACCGATTTTGATTAATTTTTTTGTGTGTGTTCAAGGGAATTCGAGAATGGTTTAGATTCACAATTTGGTCTCCTGGAAAATGCTTTTTTTGATTATTTTTTAATAATAAGTAGTTGTTGATTTTGGAATGTTTCACATCGGATACGACAGACTGCGCTACTATCGAAGCATTCATGTAAAGCGATACGAATTTTTTTTGGGTCAGCTAGTATATATATAATAATACAATCACCTAGTAACGAATTAGTATGGTTACCTCATTTTCTAGAATAAAGTGTTTAGGATAAATAAATTATGCAATGAGAGCAACTTAATAGAAAAAATAATTTGAGGGGTTACCTTTTACCAGCTCGTAAGAGGAGAGCAAAGGCGAAACGGGTCATTACCTGCTAGACCACTGGTGGTGGTGGTGCTGTACGACTACTTGACCGAATATGGAACCACCGACTTACCTATTCCTGCCGCCATAATGACAATTTCATAATCTAATCTGGGGGTGGAGTATTCCGTAGACTTGCACAATTGGCCTAGCACCTCAGCCAAAGGACAGCGATGCACCTTCAACATTTGTGGTGTCTGTACGTTGCGGCTATCTCTTACCATCAAAGGATCGGCATGTTTGTTTTCTTAATTTTGTCATAATAAATTAAATAATAATTATATGACCACCTTGTTGGTCAAGGGATTAGGATACATGCCAAACTCAACCAACTGAGAAGCTCGGATTTGATTCCCAACGAGGGGTAAGGATTTTTATGACAAACATAGATATCTGTATTTTTAAGTTTGTGTGTTTAGTAAACAACTTTCTGTTTATTAACAAACAGTCATTTATAGGATAAAATGAATTAGCAACCCTAGTTCAAATACACTAGAGCGCGCACACGGCTATAATTCAGGGTCTGGTTCACGCACACTCCTACAAGCTGCAGCTAGGTCGAGAATGACGTCACAGTAAACAAGGTCAATACCACAAGGCTGTACTCTTCTACTGCGTAGTATCCATCGTCTATCTCTGTCACTCGGGCTCGCCATCCCGTCTGGGCTAGCATGCAAGCTAGGCTTTGTAGGTGTGAGTTTGATTGTGTGGGTATTTCAATATTGTAATACTCTAATGTGGCCATTTCCGTCTTAACTTTCAAACTTTTGTCGATCGTTTGTCTTTAGCTTATGAAATTTGTTGGAACTTAAAATGAATACTTACGCAATGTGAGTTATTGCTCAGCCATGGTTTTATTCCTTTAAGTCCGTGTTGGCTACGGATCTCTTTGACGAATATAGGCCAACTGGGTTTCTAGCATAGGTTTTCAGTACGCGTTTACCACTAATGCCCGGTTCCTATATTCAAAAAACGAGTCGTTTTGATTACGGATGGTAGTATTTGGTACGCTTAGTAAGATTACTAACAACGGTTGCTCGTTTCCGACTATTAGTTCTAAACATTTTTTTAAAAAAAAATTGGTAACGCTCCGTTACTTTTGAGCAAACTACGAATGGTTTAGCTGACGGATTACGATTCGTTGATTATAGGAACCGGGCATAACAGTGTAACCGGGTAGAAATTTGTAACAAGTCGTTATTACAATTCACCAGTTTTCACTACCAGTTAAGTCATGTTGCAGATTTAAGTTTGAGACAACCTTACTCAAACAAAAAAAATTATACTCAAGCGTCAGGTTACCAGCACACCATCACCAGTGTATATAGGCAAAGTGTATTCCTTACCACGTGTTCGATTTCCAATCCCGTGTAAAATGTAATTAAAATTGTTAAAGCTTCAATTTTTATCATTATGTAACATTTTATTGTTCCCAACAATGTTAATTCGGTATAAAAAAAACATGCAAAAGTCGAACTTATCTCTGACAATTTATATCTTACAGCTTACAGAGAAAAACTAACAAAAAATAATGAGACGGTGTACAAATTTCTTAAGAGATAGAAATTTCTAATTACAAATCACAAACTACTAGAACCAAACAGTAATTAAACAAAATCCATAAATAAAACGTTATTTAAAAAAAGCAATTGTTGCTACGCATTGTGTACACGATACAGAAAATGGCATTTTAAGTTTTTGTTTGTGTGTCACCAATCGTACCGAACGGATTTTCACCAAATTTTCTGTATAAGCTACTGCAGCTTGTAGTTTGGGTTCAATATTTCGAACTTTTTACTACAGAAAAATCTTTCATTCTCATTACCAGCTACGAAAAGTCAGTTCCCACGAAGTTGAGGACAACACCTAGCATTGTATGAAATGTATAAAGTCTTGTGTTTTGAGATCAAGAGAAGATTTCAGTATGGGTAGCTTGTTTTAGCTTATTTTGAGCACTTAATAATAAATAAACAAATGTCCCTGGATGAGTCACACAAATTGAGGCTGACCCTAAAGTAAGCAAATTGCTGACTTGTGTTATGGGTGTTAGTCAACGACTTTAACACATAGAAATACTTAAAAATATACCAGAATATATTTAATACACCCGGAAATGCAGACATCTAAATGTTGATCACATAAATGCCTGCCCCCGTCGGAAATTGAACCCGAGCCTTGCGGTTGATCGGTGTAGTTACGCGTGTACGCTAGCCACTCAACCAACGAGGCGATCAATTAATATAAATCAACCACTGATTTACAAATATAGGGAATTTTGCAATTACAAGTCCAGAGATATTGTGAAACAAAATGGAAAAAAAACATAATGCTGTAACTTTTAACCTTTTTTTTT
>NJDD01006225.1:77041-96886 GCA_002245505.1 Calephelis nemesis | reverse complement strand
TCGTCGGATTTTTTCTATGAACAGTAAACTGTTGGGCGGACACGAACCACCCGCTCTTTCCAATCCATTTGCATGCTTTCATGGGCCTATGTATACAGTTCTACAATAAACTTCCCATTTATATGAAAGAACATCCAATTAATAAATTTAAGAAATGTGTTAAATGTAAATTAAATCAAAAGGGTTAGTATAACATTGCTGAATACATAACAGATAAGACTGCTTGGGATTAATTGCTCCTCATGCCCATCTCTTATAAAATATAATGTATCATTACATAAATTATTTTAAATATATTTTAAAGTAAGAAAAAAAAGACAAGCCCGATGAGTTTCTTGCCGGATCTTCTCAGTGTGCGGCCGCGTTCCGATCCGGTGGTAGATTTATTATTATATAGACCCGTCACAAGTGGCTCTTGTAGGTTTATGTGAAATAAAGATGATTTATTATTATTATTATTATTCCATTCTATCATTTGAGCTTTATTATGACGCTGAACTTCCTAGAAATACTACGTCGTAGCTTCCGCTTCAGTCGTAGCTGTTCGTAGTAAATTCGTAGCGCTAACATATTTGTCTCATTAAATTCTGTCAAGTCTCTGATTTTATAGACATCGTGTATTATTTACCACTAGAAAATCTCATGTTACATTGTATATAAAAAAGGATTTCCACGCCCATATCCCCGAAAGGTAGACAGAGGCAAAACTAGGACACCCACGATTAGCCGAAGACCCTAAGCACCACAATGTGACAGGTGGTAAGCCTATCACCCTCCGGACACACATCCAATCTCGAGCAACTTTTTGAAAATAAAATTGGAAAAACCACATTTTCTTTTTTTGCCTGACAAGGAAATCGAACCCGGGATCTCATGAAGTCAAGTCCAACACCTTGACCGCTAGACTACAGAGGCGATTACCTTAAATACCTTATATATAATTCAATAAATTTTAATAAACTTGTATTATTAACTGTTTGTGAACATATATTTGCAAGGTGTGAGAATGTCACGTGTCATATGGGGGAACGAAAATTAATGTGGCAAAATGTCATTTCAGGGAGACCTGGTCTCCGGTTTGCTTGCGTGGGACGTTCAGGGACATTTGACTTACATATTTTAACTGTAACGTATTGCTGTTACTGCCAATGTTACTGTTAAGTATTCCTCAACCATAATCCATACCTCAACCTGATTGGGGAAGAGTTCTACAACACCTTGCCCAGGTAAGGATCTACCAAGTTATTTATTACTGCCACCACAATACAAGTATTTTGAAATGTACCATATTTTGTTTACTATGTATTATATAAACAAGTAGGTACACACTTCTTCTCAAAAAAATGTTATACACTCAAAAAAATACAGATACGTAAAGACTGCGTGAAAAACACTTTACTTAGGAGTTTTTGGAGTTGCCTTTTCTCTGACTTCTAGCTTTTGCGGTTTTAAAATGGCTTCGCATTGTATGAACCATAACTGAGTTTATTCATACCAGAACTCGAGGAGTCTCGAAGATACTGTGACAGCTGCTAGTTCCAGTCGGCTCGAAACGGACGGTCCAACTAAGACAGTAGCCATCTTGAACACTTTGTTGAAGTTTTGGCCGTCGGGGTAGATTTTGATCACGTCGGGGTCACCACTGTTTTTTTTCAGCATGAATTTCCTTCTCCTTAGTCACCATTGAATACCCTCATAACGACTAGGCACAATAATGACTTGCACATGGTAACGATACTTCTGTAACATCTATGTTCCTATTACAAAAATCTATACTGTCTGTATAAATCTATACTGTATGTATAGCTAACGACGCTGTTTAAAATATAAAATATGTAGTAAGTTTATCTATCAAAACATAAAATAAGTTATTTCTCAGTTACTAAAACGTTTTTTCATATTATAAATAAAATTAATCATAAGTATTTCCAGGTGTACAAGAATTGCAATTATATACGCATTTTAAATGTCTTTTATCATCAGATAAGTTTACAGCCTTATATCTATAATAAAAAAAAATTCGTTATTTTTTAGACGGTGCATATATCTTAGCAAATGTCATGTATTTTTTAAATAACTTGTATTTGTCAGTCTTGGCAGAATTGGTGTGATCAATAAAGTGACAGTCACAACAAACGCAATACGCAAAACGCAAAACGCATACGTAGAGGAAAGCAATCCATAATTCAGTCTACATGAACTAATTTCACAGTACATGGTACATGTTTCACACTAACGCGTGGTTCTGTAAATGGCTTGATTTGGCCAACATTCAGATGTAGAACCATAATTTCTCATTTTCAATCACGTTGAACTCTAAGTCGATACAACAATGTATTTTTGACGGTTTTCTGAAAATCAATCCAAAAATATGGTTTTTGGTATTAATCCAAAAGAACAGTGGTTTGTTTAATATGTCTTAAAGTGTTATTTTACAAAAAAATAGGTTGTATATTTTATGAAAGTAAAAGTTTCTAACTGACTAAAGAATACTACTTAAGAACTAAAGAAGAACGAAATTCTAAATTCGTCTGTATGTTTTTGTATGTTTGTAATGCGATTATTCGTCCAATAACTACACTTTAATGCGATGCCTTCCTCTTATTCACGGGTTGTACCTTTTTTATTACCGCGCTGGCAAATACTGGTGCAACTCGTAAATAAGTGAAAGAATTCGCTAAAATACGAAGGTCTGTCTAGTTGTGTCAAAGATATATATATAAGAATGTACTCTAGTACATGGCATGTACTCAACCACCACAGAAGATCCCACGTCTGAAAAAAAATATTGAAGATGTGGCCAAGCGTAGAGAGCAGGTTAAGCTTTGGAGATTTGTTCTTCATGCGTCTGTGATATTAACCATGACATCTCAGCCGGAATCACTGCGGCTTGGGCAGTGGCGTGAAGTGGATCACTTATTACCCCAAAATGCCGATAAATCTTAAAAGATAGTATTATGTATTAGGATCGATAAACCATCATCAGATCTGTTCATTTGTACGGTAGTGAAGCATGACCACTTGAACGGCATAAACAGAAGCTGCATATCACGGGGATGGATATGATGCGACGGATGTACACTGTAACGCTAAACGACTGCATTGAGAACGCTCACAAACGTGGCAGTCTTCATATACCTAATAAAGTGGAAACTTTCCTTACATCACATTATTAACACAAACTTCTTAATATAAAAATTAACCTAAAAAAAAAGGAAAA
The DNA here is from genome assembly GCA_002245505.1 of Calephelis nemesis. Taxonomy (NCBI): domain Eukaryota; kingdom Metazoa; phylum Arthropoda; class Insecta; order Lepidoptera; family Riodinidae; genus Calephelis; species Calephelis nemesis. Next base: position 93,666 of record NJDD01006225.1, on the reverse strand, counting down.
ACAATATTAATAATTAATTTCTTTAACTATTTGAATACCGTATTAATTAAGTAATAAGTATGTAAAAATATACATTTATTTGAGAATTTAAATAATGCTTTTTGCACATAATTTCGTAATTTATTATTGAATTGCATTATTCTCCCTGTGTTGGCCATAATGACTCTGTCAATGTGGTCTGGAGGGTTTTAACAAAAAATTTTAATAATTTATCTGTTTTCAATGTTGAGAAAATTTTTCTTTTTGCATTGCCCAATAGTAAAAAATTGCCACAGACCGAAAATAATATTCGATATAAATGTAATTTGAAATTACAGACTATGTCAATGTATGACAATAAATTTGAGTTTATTGACTCAAATCCATTTGTTACAATTAATGATAAAAGATTTTTACTTTTAGATTACTTTAAGAGACCAATAGCATTATCGCTATATTCTTTTATATTTAAGACAGTCAAGTACTTGGCTAATACAACTGCTTCTATTGAGCAGTCAAGTAATACTTTTAATTTTAAATATGACCCAAGTAATTTAAATTACTTGGTGAGATAATAGAGATAACCTTAAACAACATTTCACACATAAATAGTAATGTTTAATTTAGTTTTAGTGCAATTGTTACAACGAACATCCCATGTGTAAACTTCAAGGTCTGATGGACAAAGATTTACAGTTGGAGTTGCTTATGAGCTGCAACAATATTGAGTTATTATGTATAACTAAACATTTGCTCAAAAGCCCTCAGCTCATGTTCAACTTCGATCAGCACCAGGTTGTCAGCTTATTCAGCAGAACAATAACAATACATGGTGGCTCCCTAATAACTGTCACTAAAAACATTAGATTTAAAAAACGTAGAGATATTGTGAGCTTTTCTGTTGAATGAGTTATCGAGATTGCTTGCATTGAGTTTGAGCAATTTATTGTTATAATCGTACATAAGCCCCCTTATACACCTTATGATGAATTTGAAATGACAATGGACGAGGTCTTGTTTAAAGCCACTAATTCAAAGAACGATGTTAATATCTGTGGAGACTTATGAACTTATTGAACATTAATTAACTTAATGAACTTAGGAAAATTATGAACATATCAGAATCATCGACACAGTCACTAAAATTTTTAAATCTCTTTAGATCATACAACTTACACAATATTTTCTTTGAGCGTACTAGAATAACAGCTACAAGTTCCACTTGTATTGATAATATATTTACAAATATGGTACCTATGGATAAATCAATTATTAATGAGATAGATTCGGCCAAGAATAATTCAAATAGCTCAAAGAAAAGACATTGTTTTTGTGACCGATGTGCAATTTAATAGGAACAAGTTGGACCTTGTTGATTTCACTATGTTTTTAGGAATCACAATAGATAAAAATTTGCAATGGGGCCTGCACGTTGAAAAGCTCGCAATAAGACTAAGCTCAGCAGCATATGCCGTTAAAAATGAGACAGTTAACCGATGTTGACACTGCTAGGATTATTTATTTTAGTTATTTTCCTATGGAATGCTTTTCTGGGGGAATTCTGCCGATGTAATACTATTAGTTTTACAAAAGAGGGCCATAATTATGTGCAATTTATAACTTAGACCAAAGAGTTACCCTTAGAGAAAAAATCAAAGAAATTAGTATTCTAACTGTTACTTCCCAGTACATCTATGAAAATTTAGTAAATGTTCAGAAAAATGTAATGTAATTTAATGTAATGAATTTAATTACATACTGTAAATACAAGAAATAGAAACAATCTTGCTGTGCGTGTGTCCCGTATCCACAGAGTTAGTAATTCTTTCATTGCCATACGTTTTTACAATATACTTCCTGATTTTATAAAAGACGATTTTATATAATATGGTTACTTCTTTCAATTCAAGGCAATTTGAGAATCTCCTTTCTTTGATTGTTTAGCGCCAAATTAAAATCTCAAATATTAAGAACTTTGTTCTAAAATTAAATAAAGGGAATAGATTTTTAATGTGTATACACGCATATCAAGTTACAGAGTAGTTTTGATTGGTTTACTGCCTGAAAAAATATTTATAATCAAATACCTAAAAACCAGTAGATTATAATAATCATTATTTGTTTTCGTGCCATTAGAGTAGTGGTAGTGGCTGTCCCAGCTAACTTCGTTCAACCCGTTCAGTTTTTCCTTGTAGTTTTTTCTTATCTTTTAAACCTTCCTTGAAGTCCATCAACAAATAATTCAAAATCAAAATTATCTAAATCGGTCCAGTGTTCTCGAATTTTAGCGAGACTAACGAACAACAATTGATCTTTATATACATCATCAAAGTATTCTGCTCTACACACAGTGAAAAGCGGCTTAGCATTAAAAAAATATACACGTCAAATTGGAAAACTTTTCCGTATTTTCGTCGGAAAAGTTTCTTTTCGAGTGGATGAAAACAGAGCGTATCGTTCGGTCGTGTTTCCGCTTCGGGCTATGGACTTACTTTAAATCCTCACTTCATTTGAAACCTTACTCCTCTCGAAATTCAATCTAAGGATCAACCGGTTTAAAAAGTGCCTTCGTCTTAAAAACATAATTTTGCTCCCCTGTTATAAAGTCTATAAGATAGTGACGCATTAATTACATTTATGGTGACCATAGAAGACAATTGTCTCTATGCCATTAAGAGAGCCGCCTGCTTGATCACCCTCTTATGACAGGAATATATAAAATAATATAACAGGAATATTCCTGCCGCCATAACGTCATGACGTGTTCCGGTTCGGAGGGTAAGGTAGCCGGTAAACTTACTTTTGCTCGGGACCTAACATCCAGACCTCAGGTTGGCAACGCACTATTACCATCTTTGGTGTCTCTAGGCGGCGTGAATTTCTTACCATCAGGAAATCCGTCTGCTTATCACTATCAGTGATATAGTGATATATATCACTTATGTCAGTTATCCTATAACATAAAAAGAAAAAAAAAGAAAAAAAGAGGAAATAAATATGTCTTTGAAAATTGTATCATAAATCACAAACAACATAAGATTTTATTTATATCGCAGATAAGTAAAGCAGGTTTAACTGCTTTTTACACAACTCTTCAAACTGTTTGAAAACCTTACGAGCCCTCCAGCTCTGCAAAATAATTAAAGAACTGTGTACGATCTCTATCGAATGCAGATATATCTATCGATGCATAGTTAGACGACCGTCTATCTATGTCTGTGAACATTTCCTACACGCTACTGTAAGGGTCATATTATATTTTTATCTCTATACATATTACCTAAATGTTCAACGTGACTAAAGCCACAATAAAGATACACACCTTCTGCTGATATGCGAAGGTATAGAGGTCAACAAAAGCTACAGATGATCACGTTCAGTTGACTCAACGTTAATATATGCTGCATATTATACCCGATTGGCGATAGGTATACAAACCATCATATTGACGCCTACGCCTAAAAAGTATTTTCGGCTACCAGTCTGTGCTCTGATTGTACCTCTATCTATTTCTTCGTATACGAACAAGGGATACAGATAAACACACATATATACCACCTATTAAATCTGGCTGAATTAGTTAAATATTGCAAGAATCTAAATAAGGGTGAATTTTTTAGCAAATATAAAATTATTTTATTTAAAACGTTACATTTCCAACTCGCAAAATGAGAGAGAAATCACCTTGAGCGAGTTTCCCTCTTTATTAAACTAACATTGACAGAAAAGTTATTATGAGACATTTTATAAAGGGTTTTTGTAACTTGTATACAATATAAACCCTTAAATCGTCGTTTGAAAGAAGAGAATGGCGTAGAGGTATAGAAATTTGAATATATTTTATCTGTTGCGACCTTTCGATGAAAATTGTCAACAAAATGGAAGAAATATTATAATGGATGAAATTTATCATTTTGTGTGAAATGTTTTGTGTATTATTCTGGACGGATGTTATTCAATGGGTATTGATTAAAGTCGACGTATTTTATAGGATTTGGAAAGAAATGAACGGTTTATATTTTGCATAAGTAAATACCTCTTATGTCTCTAGACAGTAACGGACGTATGGAAACAATTTGTTACGTATACGTAATCATTGTTAATATTTAATATTTTTTACTTTATAGTAAAAACTGTTTCGTTTAGTTTAATTTGTGTGTATTTTCATATTTATCAAATAACAAACTGACCCTATAGAACTTGTCCTGTCCTAAAAATTAACCGTGTTTTTTTCGTGAGAAACTTCTTTTGATATTAACACAACACAACACACCAAAAAGAATTGCCTTTTTCTTAATAACTCAATTTCTTGTTTGAAAGCGAACTTTATTTCCATTAACTGTAGCCTTATAATATGACTAAAGCATTCAAGGAAATCACTGTTAGCATAGAATAAAGTTTGCAGATTTTATTTAACACATTAAATACACAATTGGGCTAAACACTAAGTCTACTGTTTGAGATATAAACTTCCAGATAATATAACGTTGTATTAAACCACAAAAACATCATACCCAACTGAAAATATGTTTAGTCTTAAATTTGTATATTTCGCTAATTTATTTCAAAGTACATTTAAAGTGACGTCAATAGTATTATTTGATAAAGTTTATATTATGTAAGTTTACAGCAAAATAAACTTTATTTGAAAGCTGTAAAGGCTTTTATGATATGTTATTATTTCACCACATAAGAGATCAGGAAGGTTGTTTTGGTAGTAAACTGGTTTATGTATTTTGTAACAAAAATAAAACTATAACATAGAATACCAATATGGAAAAGTGAGATATTATAGAGAAGAACGAAAGTGTATGTTATTTCCCCGTGTTGGTCCGGACTTCTTTGCAGAATAGACCTTTGCCTCCCTACCAGGCAGCAGGTAAAAGGCGAGCATAGACTTACCGTCACTAACACCGTGACATCTGACTAGGTAGAGTTTCGCAGCGACTAACCCGGATTGGTACCACCGCCTTATCTATTCCTGCCGCTATAACGTCGTGACGTGTTTTGGTTTGGAGGGTAAGGCAGCCGGTAAACTTACTTTTGCTCGAGGCCTAACATCCCAGCCTCAGGTTGACAACGCGCCATTACCACCTTTGGTGTTTGGTGTGAATTTCTTACCATCAGGAAAACCGTCTGCTTCTTTGCCTTCCATTATCATAAAAAAAAGAAAATCAAAGATAAAAAGCTAAATAATATATTAGTAATTCTTAAACATTTACTGAACCTTTTTACCTTACCTTATCTTCACGCTCATATACCCGAAGAAGTAGGCAGAGGCACAACCAGGGCACCCACGACTAGCCGAATATATTGATAGGAGGCAAGCCTATCGCCAACCGAGCAACATTTTTTTAATAAGAAAATTGGTAAAACCAAATTTTCTTTTTGGTTGTCCGACCCGGGATTCGAACCCGGGACCTCGTGCAGTCAAGTCCAACACCTGAACCGCTAGACCACAGAGGCGACAACTTTGTATATTTAGTTGTATATTTATATTGGAATCTAAATGTAAATTTAAATTCGATCTTTGATATAGTCATTAAGGAAAAATTAAAGATGGTAGAGTCCTGAAACAACTCATCCGGAATGGTACCTTTCATCAATTACTGGTCGCATGTGGGGGTCGTGGACCGTGTAGCCAGTGAATAGGGAGTGTTTATACACGATTAGGAAACATTTATATACATCAATGTGTCCAAAATAAATGTAATCCAAATTTAATGATAATCGAAAGTTGGAAACATAGTATTGGAAGGCATATCTGCAAACTTTCAGAACTCTTTTAACCCATTCTTCTTTGGCTTACTATATTTCAAAGAACTTGGTGTCTGTTTGCATGTTTTTTTTTAATAAACCTATGTATATATCATGAAACATTTCATTCAGTGCCTGTTTTAAAGCAAAATCATAGGGGCGTTTTTCACAATCGATAGTAACATTGTAATATTTGGAATTCCAAAGTGAGCCTTTTTGTTATTATGTCCTACTTTCGCGTCGTAACCACAATTAGATAGATATGGCAAGGGAACGAAGAAATGGAATGTTTTTAGAGTTAGACACTGGGATGTTTACCCTAATGTTTAAACGGGTTCCCGCGAGATACCTAAATATTACCTGTAATATGCAGAAGTAGCCGCAAGAAACGTTTAGTTTTAAATATCAATAATCATAATGCTAGAGATTCAGTAAGCAATGAATTTTTCTTTTCACATATTTTTTCTATCTTACTAAGTTTTTCTTTTTGTGTAATCTTTTAGCAGTTCGGTTATTTAAAAACATATTTTTGGGATAAAAGGAGATGAACAAATAAAGGACTGTATACAGTTAGACGTAGATATTACATTTCATAAATGTATATAATTTTTGATTAAGTTTGACATTCGGGCATTTCAAACTTAATGACGGTGGATTAATTGTTTACGATGGACGGTAGCAGATGGATGGGTTGTTGTAGGAATCGAATGTATAAAAACTGAACAAGGTAATATGGATATCGGGACAGGTGAAATGCGGCAAATTATTTATCAATTGACAGTCACGGTATTTTTATAATTATTTCCTTAAATTAAACAAAATAATACCTAAAAATGATTTATGAGCAAAATCTATACGTCAAATGTTGTCAAAAATATTAGATTGTAGATTTCAACTCGTTTCTTGAATGAAAGTGCGATATGACGAATCCAACTGAAGTTTTAAAAAAATAAGTTTAAAATTTAGATATCAGAATAAAAACTATATCGTGTTACAGCTGAATTTTGATCCCGCGCATAATCGATAATTTTTTTCCTGACAGCTCATCAGAGACGAGCGTAGTTGACTTATTGGTCATTACCAGAAGCACTACAAGTGGCAAAGTGCTGTTCAGCAACTGGTAGGAATCCTCTGCCTCGTCAATTTCTACCGCCATAACAAAAACGTTTTCACTGTCATGTTCCGGTCTGAAATTTATGGTAGCCAGACTTTTAAATTTGTAATAAAGTGAGATAGTTGCAGGTTTTTGTAATTATTGAATTTCGGGTATATGCCACTAAAAATATTAAAAGAAATCGATCAAGGAAAATAAAATTCGTCGTAATTTTCATTTACAGTGTCTTTTGTATAAGATCATTTTTATTCCGAATTTCCCGAGTTATCTCCGTGATTCCTTTTAGTTCCTACATTTCACTGAATCTCCTTGTCGTCCTCATGTTAAAACCTTGTTACGTTTCCCTGTTTGTAATTGTGCTTTTTATTCTCAGTCATTCACTGTTCGTGCTGTTAAGCTGTGAAATGCTTTACCTGATAACATTCGTGCCAGTGAAACATTATATGTCTTTAAGAAACTACTAAAAGAGCACTATCTCTCACAAACTTGATTTTTTTAAATCGTCGTCTGTTTTTTCTTTGAATTTCCAGTTATGTATGTAATTATGTATAGTGATATATGTTTACATTATCTACGTAGGTTTATGTTCATGTATATCATGTATATGTTTATGTATATATTTACATATTTTGTTATATATATTTACCTATTATTATTTTTAAGTATTTCATAGTCAACAAATCGTGTATCTACACTTGTCTACGTTTATGTTTGTTTCTGTTTTTTTCTTTTTTACGGGTCAGCTGGTAGAAATCTCTGTTGCTGGAGATAAGCTGGCCCATTGTACTGTATTATTTTTATGTTCATGTTTGTGATAAGTTTTGTGTACAGTAAAGATATTATTATTATTAAAATACTGAGTATTGTTAACACTAGTCGGAACTATGTTCAAACAATAAAAAAAGTCTAGAAAATATATTAGGCTTTTTTCTATCACACTCCCATCCATCCCACTCAGTGCGTGTGCTGCACGATAAGATATTTTTTTCAACTAGTATTATATAGTATTATCAAAGATAAGTATTTATTGCCTTTGCTGTTATTAATGATTCGAAAGATTACAGCGCGACTATTAAACAATAAATAATTATAAACTATTAATAAGGTTACGCCTACATAAACCAATCCACAATTTCACCATGTCAGACATCGGTAGCGTGGCCGAGCGGTCTAAGGCGCTGGTTTAAGGCACCAGTCTCTTCGGAGGCGTGGGTTCGAATCCCACCGCTGCCATCTTTTTTTTAAATTTAATAATCTTCAGCTTCTGTTTTTTTATTTGTAGTATATTATGTGTTTAAAAATACTAGTCATGTTTTGTACCTTGATATTTGCGTAGGAGGTAAAAAATATCCCCATATTGCTATAAATGCTAACACTAAAATGTGTTTTCTAAAATTTATGTTTACGATGACATAAACATCTAAAATTGTTTATAACTCTAGCTGTGCTTTATTAATATCGAAATAGAGTTTATCGGAATCAATAAAATCAGGGGTTTATTTATTTTAACCGTATCTTTGATTATCGTTCACGTATAAATTTATTATTATCAATAATTGGTTTATTTCGGGATTAATACCTTATTGTAAGATACGCAGAGTTTTTTTTATTTATTTATACTCAAGTATTTTTATTTGTTAACATTTTCACATTAACTCTATAAACGTGCCACAGATTAACTGATACAGTTTTGTAGTCTAATTGAGATCAAACTTTCTAAAATTAACAAATTCCAGGAAATATTTCCACCAGACCAGACCCCTAAAATGTTTTAAACTATGATGACCCTTGATAATGTTTCATAAATACCTATATTGTTATTTCAATTAAATTTCATAAAACGATTTAGATTAATTGATTTTGCGGTAATTGGGATGTAACACAGTAACATAATTACTGCCAAATTGAACACGTGACAAAATCACGCGACGTTCGACGGGTTAGCCGGTACTATCGGGAAAATTGATTTCAGAGTAGCGACAGTCAGAGCATGCTAAGGAATTTCTATTAACTGACTAGCACTTCATTTTACAACTATGAAGAAATACAGAATATATATTTCTACAAAGCGGCTGTGTAACATTGTCTCTATATTTTACGAATATATTTTGTATGATAATGGAAGGCAAACAAGCAGACAGATTTCCTGATGGCAAGAATTTCACACCGCCTAGTTGGTATTAGTGCGTTGCCAACTAGAAGCCAGGATATTAGGCCTCGAGCAAAAGTAAGTTACCGGCTACCTTATTTTCTGAACCGGAACACGTCAACGGCAAGCACTGACGTCATGACGGCAGGAATATATAAAGCAGTGGTAAATCCGGACGAGTCGTTGCGAAACTCTACCACCTAGTAATTATTTTCTTGCAACACTTTTTTGAACTAGGGAACTTTAAAAACAGAGCCGACTTATTTATTAGACTTTAAAAACTGCGCTACTGATTTTGACGCGGTTTTTTTAAAAGATACAGTGATTGAAGAGGAAGGTTTTTATGCATATTTTATAAACGTTCGAACCCAGGGCGGGCCGCTAGTTCTAGATAAACTGAGAGGCTTTAATTAATGATAAATTGCATATGCAAATAGGTTACATATGTTTCATTTCGTAGAGGAGTCAAAGGTGACATAAAATGGTTCGTTTAAAATATACTCTACACCCTCAGTTCTTCAAACCTAACTTCGTCTAAATATTAAAAAATGTCGGTGCAAAATAAACATTGTTTTTTTTCATTGGCTGTTTGATATTATCTAAAGGCGAGTGTTGACACCTGGCGGAGAGATCATAAAGAAGTTAGATTTTAGTTTAGAGATCTTTTCTAGGAAGTAGCCTTCCGTTTTATTTTAAGGTTTTAGCTCAAGTGGGAACTCGAAGAGGTATCGGAGTAAACAAAATAAAGTAAGACTTCTATTTCTATTCTTAATTAATATTTTTCGCTTCAGTCGTTTTGACGTTAAAATTAAACGTATATAGAAACATATTTTATTACGCATTTAAATTAATAATAAGAAACGTCAAGGCCAATATGTACACTTTTTTGACACTGAAACAAAAATCAAAAATCTATATATTAATACATCACGCTAAAACTTTGGACCCAATTTTACGAAAATTGTGTGGACACAGGAGCATAAAATTTAGCACACTTATAGTTTATATATAGGAGAAGTGCAGAACGCTAATATTTTTCAATAATAATGCTTATAAAGTACATTGAATCAAGAAATAAAACATTACCCACGCTACCATGCATTTGACACACACAAACAAATATATTGATGATAACGATAAAAGATCACAGATGGCGCACTAAAAAGTTTGGAAACAAAGTACTTGGTCTTGAGAGATGAAGATGGCGTTCTTATAAACAAGATATTAAAATGTATTATGGTCGAATTACGACCAACGGGCTACCACTAGTAAATTTAGTTCTGTGAATATTGTGCTCTGTGGTCCACCCCCGCCTTTACGACTCATTTGACATCTAAAATAGCTTCACCTAAGTTAATCAATAATACATTTACCGACCTTATAACAGAAGCATAAGGTTTAAAATGCTACAACAATACTGCAAACCCTTTATTCAGTCTACTGGACTCACCACATTATGGACACTTGTGGCTCTTGTTCTAACGTGTTAGGGCTTATAATTGACTAACAATAGGTCAAGTTATGCTGGTTTATAGTACACTTCTCTGCTACTGTAGATGACATTATGGGTGTCAATTTCACGTCAAATCGTTTAGTACACGAGGTATTCACGTGACTTTTGGAAGTCCTATCGAAATAGCCCACGGAATAATAGAATGTTGGAAATTCATTTTTCACGCACGTTGTTTAAAGCTTTGGTAACCCTATCATTTCTTAAAGTTTTATATGATATTGGAAGGCAATCAAGCAGACAGATTTCCTAAAGAAATTCAAGGTTACAATATAAGGTTTTATGCTCCGAACCGGAACACGTCAACGGCAAGCGCTGACGTTATGGCAACAGGAAAAGGTAAAGCGTACCAGCGCACCACCAACCTGGGCGAGTCGCTGTGAAACTCTACCACCTAGTTACTTTATTGTTACAATCATAGCGAATAAGAAGACGCCTCTCCTCATGGTAAGAAACAACCGTCACCTAGAGACACCACACAAAGTACTTGTGCGTCTTATTTCAAGATTGGAAACTTAAATCCTGTCTTAGTTAATACATTAGCGGCCATCTTATTCAAAGAGTTGACAACTTACAGAGTGTAGTCAACAATCAATCAAAATATATTTGCTCACTCTCATACGTAGACGTTCTATTCAATTAACTAAAGAGAGTCTGGTGCCTGTCGAAGGTCAAAGGTACTTCATAATTTCATTTCCGTGTCCATTTCTTACTTGAGACTTAAGACTGTAGAGGCGTACGGCGTACGGTGGAGCTTCGTATACAAACAAAAAAATATCTAATTTCATAATTAAATTTTCTGAAAAAAAAAGGTATTTCTAGGTTATTACAACTTCAGCAAATGCGACTATTTCATTACTTTTCATCGGATAAGTCTATCATCATACGAGGCAATAAGTAAGAGTGGCACATTACACTTAAAATCCTTGCGACTGTGTCGTAACATTTATGATGTCTTTATGCCACGGTTGTCAATTTCCATCAGAAGAGCTGTGTGCTTGTCAATATTTGTTAACGTTTATATTTATTTCTTTGTATGGAAACTGTCTATTCTATAATATATCTTATAAAAAAAATGCTGTCCGTTAGTCTTGCTAAATCTCGAGAACATCTGAACCGAATTGGTTAATTTTGGTTTTTGATTATTGATGGTTTAAAAGGTTTAAAAGATAAGAAAATGGGTTAAAACTGAAAAGCGACTATTAAAAACGACATTTTATCTTATTCTTTACAAACAAAACCGGTAAAAAGAAGTTCGCTAGGACATTTCCCCCGTGTTGGTCCGTGCTCCTATGCAAAATAGACCATCTGCCTTTCTTGCCAGGCAGCTCGTAAAAGGCGAGCACAGGCGAATCATCACTAACACCGTGACATCTGACTAGGTGGTAGAGTTTCGCAGCGACTCGCCCGGATTGGTACCACCGCCTTACCTATTCCTGACGCCATAATGTTATGACGTGTTCCGGTCCGGAGGGTAAGGTAGCCGGTAAACTTACTTTTGCTCGAGGCCTAACATCTTGACCTCAGGTTGGCAACGCACCATTAACACCTTTAGTGTCTCTAGGCGGCGTGAATTTCTTACCATCAGGAAATCTGCCTGCTTGTTTGCCTTCCTATAACATAAAAAAAAACACAGCCATATATATACAAAACTACCAAACGTTCATATTTATAAATGAAGAAACATTTGCTCTGTTTTAGGTATCACTTATAATTTATTATTTTATAAACAGCCTACCGGTTTCGCTTTTTACAGCATCATCAGAGCTTACACACATTAAGTACTGAAAATATTTTTGAATTGTAAACATAAACTCATTTAGTTGTGTCTAACCACCAAAAAAAATTTAATGTGGTAGATTTTTGGGGATTTAAATGAATTGGGAAACTAGTGCCATAACATGAGAAAATAATATATTGCATGTTAATTACTTCTGCCAATTAATTAAAAAAAAAACCATCTTCACGCCTGTATCCCCGAAGAGTTAGGCAGAGCTACAACAACGGGCAACGTTTTTTATTAATAAAATTGACAAATACATTTTCGTTTTGTTGTCCGACCCGGGGATCATACCAGAACCTCGTATTTATCCTCGTTGGTCCGTGTTCTCAGTGTAGAATAGACCATGACGTCCTGTAAGGCAGTTCGTAAAAATAGAACAAAGGCTCAACCAACAAGACCACTTGTGGTAGAGTACTGTGCAGCAAATTGCCCAAGTATGGATCAACAGCCTTATCTATTCCTTCCGTCATAATGGCATATCATGATGTCATGTTCCAGTCCAGAGGGTAGTATAGTCGGTATGTGTTGGCCTAACTGTCCTAACACCTTGGTCACAGAACTTAAGCGCACCTACAATATCTATGGTGTCTATGGGCTGCGGTTATCTCTTACCAATAGGGGAGCAGCCATAAAAAAATTATTAAACGGTGAAGTCAAGTCCATCCGCGGACCGCTAGACCACAGAGGTGATACAAAAATAATATATGCTATATTTTATTACAAGAAAATAATGTTAGTAATAACTATTCCACGATCAATTCGCTTGGATTTTATCTCAAGGGTAACGTCAAAAATATCCGAAACTGGCGTGTTTATGTGAGAAGTATAATTATTAATATAGAGGAAGCCAAGCACACATTCGACGGCTATATACCTTCTGCGTAGCCTGTAAGGAACTTGACGTATGTAATAAAACACACGAAATAAAGGATAGGTAAATAATGAAAATGATAAATGAATGCATCATCTCGGCAGTTCCACCTGGCTCCGTCGAGCTTGCATTAGGTTTGATTATACATTAAGCGGAGGGTACTCTTACATTGTACCTGCACGTGCCGGCAATACGAATTACATCACGTGTAAGGTCTAGGCCTTATCTTACGGCGTCACGTGTAACCTGAATACTTTGTCGTGACATACCTAGTATATGTTAGAATATAGAAGACAAACTAGACAATACCGATGTTGGTACGGACTATGGAACCACCATTCTAGAAAATAATGTAATGTATCTTTATATTATTATACGTGACGTAGTAGTACGTGTAGTATAGTGGACGCAGGAGCATAAAATTTGGCACACTTATAGTTTATATATAGAAGAAGTGCAGAACGCTAATGTTTTTCAATAATAATGCTTATAAAGTACATTGACTCAATAAATAAAACATTACCCACACTACCATGCATTTGACATACACAAACAAATATATTGATGATAAACATTATAAACATTATGATGATAAACATTAGCCACACTACCACCGCCGCCACGTTGGTCGAGTGGCTAGCGTACACGCCTAACTATGTCGACCGCGAGGCTCGGGTTCGATTCCCGATGGGGGCAAGAATTTGTGTGATAAACATTTAGATGTCTGCATTTCCGGGTCAGGGTGTTTATTAAATATATTCTGGTATCTATTTAAGTATTTCTATGTACTAGAATCGTTGACTAGCACCCATAACACAAGCATGTAATTTGCTTACTTTGGGGTTAGGTTAGGTTAGATTCAATTTGTGTGACTTGTCCAAGGATATTTATTTATTTATTTTATTTATTTGACATACACAAACAAATATATTGATGATAACGATAAATGATCACAGATGGCGCACTAAAAAGTTTGGAAACAAAGTAGTTGGTCTTGAGAAATGAAGATGGCGTTCTTATTAACAAGATATTAAAATTTATTATGGTCGAATTTCGACCAATGGGCGACCACTAGCAGTTATTAATAATCCTCGCCTGGCTTCACTCGTGTTGTAGAACTTATTGGAGAAAAAATCTATGTTGAAACGAAATCTATTCAATTGCAAAAACAAAAATTATGACATATTTATGTTATCAGGGGCAGTGCGATGATACCTACTACGTCCGTAGTCTTCGCTTCGGATCCTTTTTTGACAATTAACAAATAAAGCTTCTAAGATATTGTAGAAATAGTTTAGTGTGAAGAGCTAGCAATTACTAAAGGGAATTCCGAAGGTAACTAACCTCTGTGGTCTAGCGGTCCAGGTGTTGGATTTGTCTCCATGAGTTCCCGGGTTAGAATCCCGGTCGGGCAACAAAATGTAAATTTGGTTTTTCCAATTTAAAAAAAGAAAACGTTGCTCGAGATTGGATATGTGCCCAGTTGGCGATAGGCTTTCCAAGGTTTTTTTAACATTAGTTTATAATTTGTTCGTCATAAAAGCACCGTTCTAGCAGCGATCTCGCTATTAAATGTTAAGTTAAGTATCACACTTTCTATTGTTGGAAATCGTATGAAATTCCGTACAGCACTTTATGAGGTTACCATGGATAAACAGGATAAATCAGTATAACATAATATAACAGTACAAGTAAAATATTACGTATTGATTAAAAACAGTTGTTAAAAAAATATCTAGTAAAATAAATAAACATATCTTAAGAAAAGAAGTTTGACAATATTGCATGAAAAATATTTACGTAATCATAAAATATTAACAAATGGTTCTAAAGGGCTAAGGGACTGGGAATCGCTTTACAGACATTGAATTTACAAGAACTACAAGAGGACTACGGTTGCGTATTAAAGTTGTCTAGCTCTCCCGCGGGAACCTGATTTAGATATCGGGATAAAAAGTGGCCTATATTACTCTCCAGCGTCCCAAGTGTGTGGAACATAATAAATATACTAGAACATTGCCCCTTTCCGATTTGAAAGAAAGACGATCAAACAAACACTTTCGTAATTATGTATGAGTTTAGGCTTAAAAAATGTCTTATTCTAGTAGCAAACGTTTTTACTAATACGGTAACAAAGAGAGATAAAGGAAAAAAACGAGCGCTTCACAATATTTGGTTCGTATTAAAATTTGATATCATGTCAATTAATATTTTAAGATAACAATGTTTAAATTTTAACTTTATCAGATTTTATCACACATCATAATACCTAAGGGATAACGAGGTGGCAGATCAGATTTCAAATCTGGTAACAACATAGGGCGCACTAATTATCTTTCTCCATTTTTTAATGAAAATTTTGCTTTAATAAAAAAATATGACGTGTCAACAACTGGAAAGCTCCTTAGAACCATTTTATTAAGAGATCTAAAGAAAAAAGTCTTTGGTACAAAATTATATAAGGTGAACTTCTTTGTTTTTCTCGGTCTAGTGCTAATATCTCAGCAATTCTAAAAATTATCCATAAGCAAGTTTTTTGTATATTTAATGAAAAAAAAAAGATTCACCGTATTAATCCGACTAGTACAGTCTTTTAAATTTGTTGAGAAAGCTGACATACTTTTCAGGTTGGACTAAACTACAAAATACAGATGCTTAATTTATTCAAAACCAATCAAACAATTTCGAAGTTCATTCCGAACATATTATATTGACACACTATTTTTTTAATTTGCCCCTTCCTTAGACCGGCTACGGCGACTTTTAAGCCATTCGGCCGTGTCTTCGGTATTATTTATGTCTTTATTTCAGTCATTAGCCACTATTTACAAAGTCATGTCAGGGTCTTGTGTAAAACGGTGGCTTCGTTACTCAAGCTCATCTAGCGAGATTTGGTAGCAGTGAGTAGTGTATCGTGTATTACACTACTTTCTTCATGATTATTTCATTTTTGCACTTTCACGAACCAAAATTGTACAATATGCCACGAAAACTGGCTTTTAGTTTAGTTTCACTCAATATAAACACGAAATTCAATGATTATTAAAAAATTACGACCATCTTCATTAACGATGGGGACAAAAACTCCAATATTATTTTTAATAAATAAGACTGGTGCCCTCTCATAACTCATAAAAAAAGGTTGCGTTTGTTAACCAAATCATGTTTTATCTTGTTTCCTTGGTAACAATAATTTATAGCGGTAGAGTTGAAATAGGTCAGCGAGTTTCACAAGTTGAGTATACTGGAGGGAATCAGCGACGGTGCGTGTTAAATGTACGGAACAGAATCGCCTGTTACTGAGCTAGCAATAATTAATAATTCATATCATTCATCACTTATTGTATGGCCAGATTTGAGAGGGAAAATTTGAACTTAATTTTTATTCTTTGTATGTCTTAATTTCTCGGCCATAGGATAGCGATTTTCTTCAGTTAGCCTACAGGTTGACTGGGAGAAAAT
>NJDD01006225.1:62432-73902 GCA_002245505.1 Calephelis nemesis | reverse complement strand
ACGCACACAAGACCAAATTCATCAGTGGTTTTTAATTGCGGTGTTTTTGATAGTAATTAAAAACTATAGATAAATAATTTGAATTCATGTACAGTTTGACCACAGCCAAAAAATAGAAACAAAAGATATGAGTAAAAAAAAGTAAAGTAAAAGTAAGTAAAAGATTCATGTTAGTACGTATACTGTTTTTTTATACATTTAGTATTTACAATGATTTTAAAACTTTTAGGACAACCTTTTCTTTACTTGATGATTCGCCGTCATCATTTTTTGTCCACAATTTTTTTGTTGATTTACCTTTAATTTACAAACGTTACACCTACAGACTTTCTCATGAGAGATTCGACGACAGGCGAAATACCTTATTATGACGGAGAAAATGAAACGTTTTTACATTACATGTGTATCTTTTGTTCCTTCAAAAACCTATTGTCGTTTATCCTTGTTGCCGGGGAGTTTAATCTGCCGTTTCTTCTCCTGACTGGCTAGGTTAAGAAACCGTAGTAGTTTTTGGGAGTTAGGATTAGAACACATTTTGAAAAAATTGTTCAGATTTCAAAAAGTAATGTATTATAGTATAAATACTATGTCACTGCTTAGTGGTATAAATAACAACATTTGTTCCTACCAACATATTCTCCTTTAATGTGGTGAGAAAATAGTTAAACAAATAACAAACCATTACTTAGATCAATAACGTAATAAACCTCTAACTAACGTATTCATCAGATAAATATATTTACTTTTATTTTAAAAAAATCCTTGAGAAAACACTTATAATTAAGTATTTTAAAATAATGTTTTTTATTATTCTGATGTTTTTTGCACGAAACCCATTTTTTTATTATCCAATCTAGTAAAAGCATCTGGCAATAGCATTTAAGCAAATAAGACAGAACACCTGGCAACCCTGATAAATAAATGGAAAAGTTCTGCACATTCTGTACGTTTTATACTTTAAGTCGGGTTAAAAAATATATGCATCTTCACGCCTATATCCCCGAAGGGGTAGGCAGACGCACAACCAAGGCACTTTTACGGGGCAGTTCAGGATTTGATTTTAAAAAAAGAATTTTATTGAAGCTGAAAGGTTTTAATCAACTAAGATAATTATTAGACAGATACACCCGACAAAAATCCAATTCAATCTGACTTGAAAACCGACAAATAAAAGTAAAGAAATAACTGAATTTTCCAATTGTATTATTACCTAGAATGCAAATGGAAACTAAGCAATTTCACTATACATGTGAATTCATACGACTTTGGGTATAATAGCATCCACGACTAGCAGAAGACACTTAGTCTTACAATGTGATAGGTAGCAAGCCTATCGCCAACCGGGCACATATATTGGATATTCAGCGACATTTTTTTTGTTTAAAAATTGGAATCACCACTTTTGATTTTTGTTGCCCGACCCGGGATTCACCTCCTCCTGAAGTCATGAACCTCCACCTCATGAAGTCAAGTCTAAACTTGGACCGCTAGACCACAGAGAATATTATTTCAATATTGAACCAATTAATGAAAAAACATTCTTTGAAAATTTAAATGTTCTGTCCAGGATTTTTAGGCAGTCCATTTTTAATATATTTTCTGATGTTCTCAATTTATTGTAAAACATATTTAATCTTTTTAATTATCAGCTCGGTGTAAGTCGACCTAGGTTCGGATCTTGTACCTTGCATCATTGATACAAATTGTAAATATTATTTTAAAGTCTAATCAAAAAAAGCTTATCTAGCGAATTTTCTACTACAAAATCTACTCGATACTACCTAAATAGATTATTGGAAAACGTAACAGATCCATGGAAATCCTTCTACCCTCTTAAATGTAATAACGACTCGATTGTGAGAAATCCTTTTTTGTCGACGTAGTGAAGGTCGAAAAACGAGGCCAACTGCAAATCCCGGGGCCTAATGAAGCTTGTTTATTTGCATTTCAATTTTATCAAGACTTACGTCGTTAGACGTTGGCAGCTGGATGCCATTTGACGTAGATTGTTTAAATACAAAACTAAACTTCTTTTTGTCCAGGCGTGCACCGTTAAGCATACTACACCGAGTTATTCCGACTTTAACTGTATGCTATTTATGCTAGTAAAATTTCACAATTAAAAAAAGAATTGGTCGGCCAATTACAAAAACTGACATATTTACTTTTACTGACTAACTTACCACACTCATTCCACAATTCTGTATTACCTTCCTATGTTTCTCCACCATTATCAATTACCACAAAAGTGCTATTTAGTTCTATTATATTCTTCCAGATGAATGTATCGCTGTCATCATGTCATAGGTATTATCAGATCACTTGAAATAGTACAAACATCTTACCTATTCTTGCCGTTATAAGCACTTTAATTTAAGTAACAATTATTTCATAACTAGGTGATAAAGTACTGTGGAACAGCTCATCTATTTATAAGTACTATTCTTACTGGTGTTGACTGGAAGAGTAGTCACTCGTACGCGTAATACAATATGCCTAATATAGCTACGAACCAGTAACCTTTATGATGTGTTTAGACAACGCTGACGGCCTCTTATCATCAGGAAATCAAATGAAGTAAAAATTATTTATTTCCTAAATACGTGTGTTAAAAATGATACAATTTTTTTAAGCATTTCAACATGTCAATATTTCAATAATTATAAAAATATATATTTGATTTTATATAATTTCTTTTGTTTTTAATATTTATTAGAAGTTTAATTGAATTTATACTCTATATTGTCCGCACATGTAATGGGATTCTATGTACACATACTTTCTAAATAATGTTTTAAAGTATCTTCACGCCTGTATCCCCGGAGAGGTAGGCAGAGACACAACCAGGGCACCCACGACTAGCCGAAGACACTAAGTCCCACAATGTGAAAGGTGGCAAGCCTATCGCCAACCGAGCACATTTCTAATCTCGAGCAACGTTTTTTTTTTTGGAAAAATACAATTTTCTTAGTGTTGCCCGACCCGGCAAGTCCAATAACTGAACCGCTAGACCACAGAGGTCCACAATAAATTTGTGTTTATACAATTTAGATTATTAACTATGTACAAAGATTAACCGTAGCTAACGTAACCTTCAGGAGAACCGTCAGGAGAAGAAACGGCAAAAAACTACCTTCAACCAGGGACCTTAACCTACTACCGTTTTCAAACCTAGCCAGGCAGGAGAAAAAATTCCGAAATAAACTCTTTGACAACCAAAGATTTATGTAATTCTTCATTTCTTAAATTTAAAATTAGTACAAATGCTTTGTTATTTATGCTTGTCTGAAAATCAAAACATATCATTGTGTAAGGTAAATCCTTTGTTTTCTCTAACACCAAGTCAAATACCTTGTTTCGAAATGTTTTTAATAGAAGCTATTTAAGAATATGAAGTATTTGGATGTGCACACGAATACTGGACATGTAAATTTACATAATTTTTGTAAATATCAAGTTTTTGGTTAGTAACTTGGAGTTTCTCATTGTTTCTAAAATTACAACCTAGTAGTACTTCAACACTTGTTTGAAACAAATGATGATGTGCTTTTTATAAACACACGTAATCAAACAAAACAAATACGAATAAACAAATAAACTAATACAATAAATAATGCCAAGATAATATTTTGATTGATTTAAAAAGTATGCCTTCTGCGTAAATGTAACTGATTCACTCGTATACCTACCTACATTTCTTTTGAATTTTAAACATTATAATTAATTCTTAAAATGAACAAAACGAATGTATCGAGTCCAAACTCCATGACCAATGATGAATGAATCCATGATGTCACTAGAACACTCTCTTGTAGTATACCACAGTCATTAAAAGGATAATTTGTTAATTGCGGTTTCCACTACTGGGCAAATAACATGTCTGGTACAAATTTTTTAACATAACTATTAACCTTTTCAGACAGGCAGCAAGCACCAGATTTAATATCTAGGTCTGCCCCTAGTTTGAAATATCGTCTTATTATGACTGCGCTATTTTGCGGAACCATTTCATTCCAGTACTCGAAAGAGTGGCTTTCTCAATAGTCTATGTCCAATCATAAGATTACCTTGATCATACTGGTAATTTGATTAAATTGTTGTAATGATAGAATATTGAAAATCTATAGTAATGAGGATATTATCATGCCTTTACTTTTATAAGTTTATTTAACGCTCTCCAATTTTATCGTCTTTATTACTTTTGAAAGGGACCATTATTATTTAACGTCGCCTCAGCGAACAACATAGACTTGAAACAAAGTTTAAGACTTAAATTTTTCGTTAGATTTACCTCCGAAATCATTCCTCTTTCTTATCCCACTTCCTCATTGGTTTTTATTCTTGGTTCAATTCCTTGATTGAGTCGTTTATTTTTCCCTTTTTGATAATGTGACATATTCATATTTAGTTAATAACCGAAAGTACCGAATTTTACATTTTGTTCGTTTACCAAAGTTTCCACTATCATGTTTGATTCCAATTTCTAAATTGGTATTTTATAAATCTAAGAACAGCCGCATTGGTAAACTTTGTCTACGTAACCAAAACATTGACATTAATAATTAATTGGTCGGAAATTATCCATTTATCCATATCTATGCTAATATTATAAATGCCAAACTGTTATAGATTTTCTGTGACTTTCTATTCTGATATTAAAAAAGATTTTCGCGAGAAAACTTAAAAACGGCTGCATAGTTGCCGACGACTGCTCGGTATACGGTAGCCTGCTGCTGGTCAACATAGTTGAATATATATCAAAAAACTAATTAGGACAAACTTACATCTTTTGAATCTAAAAAATATTTATTAGAATATTTTATTAAAACCATCCTTTAAATTTTATCATGATTTAAAGATTTGGTCTGAGTAGCGTATTTAATTGCTAACATCAGCGACAGTATATTTAAAAGAAGATGGAAAGGAAAATGATGCAGTTTCATTGGATTTAATCTTAATATATATAAATCTCCTGTCACGATGTTTGTCCGCGATGGACTCCTAAACTACTTAACCGATTTAAATGAAATTTACACACCGTGTGCATTTTGATCCAATTTGAGATATAGGATAGCTTACATCTCAATTTTATGATAAAAAAATTACCGTCCGAGCAAAGTCGGAACAGGCAGCTAGTTGTCTTATAAAATTAGATATCTTAATTCTATATTAAACGACTACAAAATCTTTGAAATATTTTGCTTTATAGTTCAGATATTATAGATGGTAATGAACATGATAAATGTTCTATAAATCTTAATATATATAAATCTCCTGTCACGATGTTTGTCCGCGATGGACTCCTAAACTACTTAACCGATCTTAATGAAATTTGCACACCGTGTGCATTTTGATCCAATTTGAGAAATAGGATAGTTAAACATCTCAATTTTATAATAAAAAAATTACCGTCCAAGCGAAATCGGACCAGGCAGCTAGTTGTCTTATAAAATTAGAAATCTTAATTCTGTATTAAACGACTCCAAAATCTTTGAAATATTTAGCTTTATAGTTCAGATATTATGGATGGTAATAAACATGATAAATGTTCTATAAAATCAGCAGACTATGTAGCTGTAAAACTAGTGTTATAATTGAAGAATTTCAGTCCATGTACGAAGTTCGGAGATCAAAGCAGTTTTATTACACTCGTATTACAATACAGAATGAAAAGTATATTACAAAATTTGTTATTATATTCACTGTTAACTTTTCAAAGTAAGTTTGTGATACTCAATTTATTATTGAAAAAAAAATCGATTTGGAGCGTTTGTTTGTATTGTTATAGCATTATGACTAAAGTGTATTTATGAAAATATGGAAAATACCTTCTAGCTTAATATGTTTTTGTCATGGAAGATGGAAACTTCTACAATCGACGACCGTATTGGTTTCACAAGGCTCGGGTTCAATTTCTAATAATGGCAAGCATTTGTTAAATGAATGTACATAACTGTAAATCTGGTTCTGTATGTTTATAATTTTTTATTCCTGTATTATATATGTTTTAGAACTTTTATGCTAAAGTCAAAGATATTGACCAAAACAAAAATTTAAGTATTTATTTATGTTTGTCATCATATCAAACTACTAACAATCCGAGCAAAATTAAATTTAGAAAAAAATGGTCAATCAGTTAATAGATCTCATATGATAAACAAAACTTTTAAATTTCATTAATTCACTTAGTTAATAAATAGCATAAATAAAACAAAAACTTAATGTTGAAACTAAAAATTGTTTTTACTTGTCACTCTTTGTTCTATGTTGAAACTCTACGTTCCACATAATTAGTAAAATAAAAAAAATGGGTAAGTATTCGCAAATTTGAATAGTCTATCTATAGTAGTAATCTAGTTTTTTTCTTTTCTTTTTTTTCTTAGTCATTAAATCAAGCATTTTATCGAGACTGATCTATCCGTCATAGGATCCATCCGGATAGGTGCGGTGAGTGAGAGGCGTAGCAAGGCGGTAATTCCTAGTTGTTCACTCTACTTCAATAAACATGTTCTGTCTGATTCTGTGTGTATTTTTGATTTTCCTTAGTTTTAATAATGCAAATTTTTATGTTGTGTATGAAATACGTAAAGTAAGTATTATATTTAATTTGATAAAGGTAAACTTTGTTCGTTCAAATAGCTTCATTACGATAAAATAAGTGACCATATTTTTTAAAAGTCAAAAATGGCATAGAAAGTTATGATAATTGAGACATGTAAAATCAAGGGTTTTTACGGGTTTTTCTGTGATATTGGAAAGCAAACGGATTTCCTGATGGTAGGACAATCACGCCACCTAAAGACACCAAAGGTGGTAATGGTAATAGTTGATGAAAGAACAATCACACCAGACATTGTTTTGTACAAAGGGTTTTGTGAGCGCTTTGATTGAAGTTCACTCTATTCAGCATTGAAAAGTGTATAAAAGTTAAATGCAAAAACTGTATGGTCAGTTATGTAAAAGCACTTTATATTACAGGGTATAAAGCATAATACAAAATACTTTTTGTACAAAATGTATTCTGATTTTTCTGTATGCATCGGAAACCAATGGATTCACATTATTCGTATTTATTGTATGCACAATAATCTTACGTAATAACCTGAGTGTTTAAAGTAATCCCAGATACAATATGTATAGTTTTATTCTTAACATTTTTATTTCTCTATTTATTTAATTCTTTATTGTACACAATTTATGACTTAAAATATGGACAGTGATAAACAGAAATGCACAAAAGGTGCATTTTTTTATTTTTACCTACGACTTCGACAGCGAAAAAAGATTTTTTTAACACTTAAATCCACCCCCTTTTACAGTATTTTGGGGATTACTTATTGAAAACATGTTATTTTTAAGCTTTGGTTTTTTTACTATATGCGTATAACATTTTAACAAACTCAGTCAAGCGGTCTAGCTGTGACTACGTTAAACTTTTGTATTCATAACATGAGGAAGTATGGATGGAAGAACGAATTTACATACAAAGTTTATTCTCCATTATAGTAGTTTGGGTGTTTAATTTTTTAAAAATAGTAGCCAATAAATGTTCTAGAGTTTTATAGTTGAGTATTTTTAGTCTGGATTGGATAATGGAATCCTAAGGAAAGCGAAGAACAAATTCCATTTTTTAGGTAGATGATATCTATATATTAATACGTTATGCCAAAACTTTGGACCCCTTTTAAGAAAATTGCGAGGACGCAGGAGCATAAAATTTGTTTATGTAGAGGAAAAGTGCAGCAGAACGCTAATATTTTTCAATAATAATGCTTATAATGTACATTAAATAAATTAATAAAACATTGCCCACACAACCATGCATTTGACACACACAAACAAATATATTGATGGTAACGAAAAAAAATTACTGATGGCGCACTAAAAAGTTTGTAAACAAAGTAGTTGGTTTTGAGAAATGAGGATGGTGTTCTTCTCAATAATGTATTAAAATTTATTATGGTCGAATTTCGACCAATGTGCGACCACTAGTAATGATAAATCGAAGTGGGTTTTTTGTAGATTTACTTGTTAATTAGTTTCAAACTATGGAATAAAACTTCTTACCCCAAAGGGCCTATTTTCCTACCTAGTAATCCTAGTAGGATAGTGTTTCGTTAACTGATTAAATTCAATTTAAAGTTAAGTTGCTCCTATTCGACATATATACAGAAATTACAAGCCGTACACAAAAAGTTCATGTGCAATGCCCCAGGTTGCCCGTTGTACGTACATAACATAGACTTACATCGAGATCTAGTTTTACCCACATTTTCGAGAATTTAAAAGAACTATCGGAACTCTATTTTGCCCTAATTTGCTTTGGTTACCCACTCAAACTCGGTATTAGCACCCGCGTGTGACTACGTACCGGCAGTGGACGTTTATACCTGGTTTAGGATCCTCTCATTTATGGATTTTACCGAACCCATAATAGCCAACGAGAGCCTCAAATCCAATACTAACACATACACACATAAAACTAACTAACTTCTACACAGTTGCCAACAGTGTCGGTGACGAACATTAATTTTCCGACTGACTGGATTTTAGGACGTATGGAATTACAGGACGTATGCAATATGCAGACTTTATTTACCTGGACAAACTACTGGATTACCAGTAGTAACGGTAGCGTGCGTTTTATAAAGTCTCACCGCCCGCCTCACGGTACTCGAACAAGGTGCTTCTTTCCCAAAAGCATTTTGAAGACGAGCGGTACAATCTTGAACAGAAAGAGAACTTTTAAAAAATTAAAAATCATCGCTCTAAAATCTTTTCGACCTAATGCCATTTTCGTTGGCTCAAATTATTTCCCGCCAAATGTTTTTATTTTAATTTCTAAGAAGGTTGCAACGTTTTAAAAATATAACATTTGAAATTCAAACAGTTCCGATTAGCTAGAAGTGCAAAACTTTTAGTGTCCCCTATGTATTGTGCTTAGTTAAACTTGTGTCCGTTTTTGGTGTCTTATTTTTTGATGATCAATCGCTTACTTAGATTATTTATATTGTTCATACAATAACTTTTCAGAATTATTATTATTTGCATGTGAAGCAAATGACATTTAGTGGTAAATGTACCATGCAAAACAGAACTGGTAAGTTTGTTTAGCTATATTTTCTGCTTGCCCTGACTAAAATTTTTGAGCATGTTAAGTCTCAATATACGATGCGAAGTGTAAGAGTGTTTTATTAAGTGTACAGAGCATGCTCGTTAATCGTTGTTAACGTTTTCGTTAATATTTTTTATACGGACAGTAAAAAAAATATTACCGAGTTCGTTAACATCGAGTTGCCAAAAAAAAATTAAAATAAAAAAACATTTTTTTGACCGCCTCGTTGGTCGAGTGGCTAGCGTATTCGAAGGGGGCAGGCATTTGTGTGATGAACATTTAGATGTCTGCATTTCCGGGTCTGGGTGTTATGTATGTATTCTGGTATCTATTTAAGTATTTCTATGTAATAGTATCGTTGACTAACACCCATAAGACAAGCATATATAATTTGCTTACTTTGGGATTAGATTAAATTTGTGTGACTAGTCCAGATATATTTATTATTACTATTATTATTTATTTAAAAATAGTTAAATAGATTCTGTCTAATGTTTTTTGTTAAACGCACCTGAATTGATGTATTTGTTTTGCTAATTAATTATTTTTTGCTGTGCTAGATAGAAGAAGGTTTACATAAAAAACATTATTTATAATTGGGAAAGGACGACGTTCTTCTGGTCAAATAGTATACAATAATGACTGCACAAGTAAAGCCGCCAACAATTGTTAGTAGCTAGCACGGGTCAAGTATCACGTAAGTTATTACCTGAAACTTTGATATAGAGTAGGCGGTGGTAATCAAACTTAGTACATTTGGTGAGCTTTCGGTGTACATCTTAGCTGGGTATTTCTGGCACAGGGATATGATGATCTCATCGCCCACTTGTGGAATTTACTCGATAATTTTACAAATGTGAGATTGAAAGAAAGTGTTAATGTTAAAAGAAAGTGCATTTTCCACCGGTTCGGTCATGTAGAAAGAATGACAGATAAAAGATATACATCATGATATATATAGAAATATGTAGGTACCCGGGGAGACCTAGGTTCAGCTCTTATCAAAAGTTGGTGTCAAGTCTCCGAAACTGGCATGTTTGTTTAAAAAGTCTGCAAGAATCAAGAGATTTGACACTCCATACTCTCTGCCTACCTCGTAAGGGACTTAGTGTAATGATATATACATATTAAATTTTCAAAAGTACCATCAGATAAACTAGATACTATAGATCTGTATTACGACCCGCCAGAATTGATATATATTCTTGTCGCTATAAAGTAATTTTGTTTTATACAAGAGGAGGCAAACGAGCAAGCGGGTCACCTGATGGAAAGTGATCACCACCGCCCATGGACATCCGCAACACCAGGAGTATCACAGACGCGTTGCCGACCTGTAAGGAATGAGTACGCTCTTTTCTTGAAGGTCCCTAAGTCATAATTGCTTGCGTCGTTGGGTTCCTATTTAATTTCCGATCAGTGTCAGTGCTAGGTAACTTACTTTAGAGGCGTCACTTTGAATAAAATACTTTTTTATATCATCGTCATCATCATCGTTACTGTCCAGTTGCTTCTCATATTTAATTGCGAGAATCCGGTCGACTTTTCTATTCCTCTAACCCACTGCGCTTGTTATTAGAGCTAAACCAATCTAATATGCAGATGATTTTAAACAATTCTCTATATACTGACGAAATCGATGTACAGACATAGCTGATATATTTTGTTATGTGTAAAAACATTATGTTATTCATATAACGCGTAAGCTATTAACAGAAACTTTAATGGAACTGGGAAGAGTGAGTGGTGGCAATTAGACTTTCTAAATATCGTTCACCTTCCGTTCCCATTTTGATATTCAACTAATGAAAGCTATTATTCACTACCTTCATTTACTAAGGATTTTATCACTATATCATCTAGGCACATAAAAAAATGTATATTTATTTAAAAACATCACCTCTGATTCAATAAATATTTTTCGAAAAAAGTAGTCGTAAAATTGTTCGCTATTGATCGACTAAATATGTGACCAAAATACAAACAAAATTATACAGACGACGCTACAAGTCTGTCCTTTTGAAAGTCGGTTAAGACTTGTCTTTGACTAGACGCGGAGTAGAGAAACATAGTAATTTAGAAACTGAATAATTCAGGAGACAACCATTACTAATTAAATGATATACTTACTATGCCTTACGGCTTTGCCTGGTGATAATAACCTTTGAAACAGATCTTTCTATTGATAACGTCAGATCGACTTAAATAGTATGCACTTATAAAGACAGTCTATGACATTAAATAGGAGAGTCTTTATTTTTTTAAATACAGACAGAACATTTTAATGATGGAGTCATTGAACAGAATCTGACGTCCGTTTTTCTAAAAATGGTAAAGAGCGTATTTGGTGAAGAG
>NJDD01006225.1:47051-62313 GCA_002245505.1 Calephelis nemesis | reverse complement strand
ACTCGCCCGGCTTGGTACCACCGCCTTACCTATTCCTACCGCCATAACGTCATGACCTGTTCCGGTTCGGAGGGTAAGGTAGCCGGTAAACTTACTTTTGCTTGAGGCCTAACATCCTGACCTCAGGTTGGCAACGCACCATTACCATGTTTGGTCTCTCTAGGCGGCGTGAATTTCTTACCATCAGGAAATCCGTCTGCTTGTTTGCCTTCCTATAACATAAAAAAAGAGAGTATTACCTTAGATCACGTGTACAAACCTACTTGCTATTGTGCCTTCCAATATGGAACATGACAGTGGCACTAAAACTGACTGAGCTTGAGTATCAAACCTGGTGTGTCACTCCATAATAATCCAAAACATATTTTCCTAAGTAGATACTAACAGTAAAAAAAGACGAATTAGATAGTGAGTAGACAGGCTTCCTGTCATTTCCTTCTGTCTCAAAAAAGCCCATTTCCCATAACAGTTTCGTCGTGCCAACCGAGAGAAGTTCTATTGCAAAAACTACATTCTATATATATGTGTGTAAATGAGATGTTACAAAAATATTTAAGTATATCAACATGTTCTACCATATTTTGGTGTGCAAATATTTTAATATTAATAAAAAAATATTTTTCAATTACATGCACTTTAACTTTTAAGCCAATTATTTGTATTTATAACTAGTTTCATTATTTGAAAAATTGAAAATGTAATTTATTTGTTCGCTGAAAATGTGTGTTGTAAAAACTGTTACAAAAGATATTTGTTAATAATAAGATATTCTACCTCATTGTAGTGTGTAAATATCTTTAAAATAAAATAAAGATTTATAACATATCATGTTTTAATATTTTGAACAACATTTAAAATATAATTACGTTTAACCCTAACCACCATAAGCTACCCTTGTTTCCAAGCCTAGCCAGTCAGGAGAAGAAACGGCGAAACAGTGTATGTAAATGTTTGTGTAGTGGACTAGACGCTACGGCGTGGAACGTATCTAATTACGATCATAAATAAGTACATAAATTGCTAATATCATAAATGTTTGACGTCGTATGGTAGTTGTGATTTTGCCTGATTTATGTCAGCGCATTTATAATCACAAATGTATCACGTACTTATGTTATTATCCAAAAGTTTCCATAATCCAGACGGATGGAATTATTAAACTTTGTACATCAAGATATAGTACACAGGTATCCGTGTCTAAGCAACAAATATGGCGCCGAACTGCCACATTGTTTGTGATTAACTCAGATACACTTACGAACCACCACTAACTAAGGAATACTTCATGGTCTTCATTCCGCCAGTTTTGTGTCATTTGGTTTTTCTATCTTTAACTGTATTTTTTTGAGTTTGGGAGCCATCGAGAAAAAAGATGGTCGAAGTTTTTTCATAAATATTGAATTTCGTGTATATGTTGGGTAAAATTACTCAATTTTGGTGGCATTTTGTACAATTTATTCCAGTGAAAGTGCACAAATGAAATAATCATAAAGAAATTTGCGTATCATGTATTTCCTCGTTGCCGCTAAATGGTGCCGCCACCGCTTTACCCTAGACCTTGACATAATTTGTTGACGGATTATGACTAATTGTAATTGAGTCCCGATTTCGATAAATTTGTTTTATATTTCGTGGACCATGAAAACTTGTTTAAATTTTTATATCACAATACATATTTGAAAACAGGATAACAATACTCACCTGAAAACAGTTTCTGGAATATGACTTTATACAAATTTAATACAAAACCTTTTTGAATCACGATCCAAGAGATAATGTTCTTTCTTTTCATAAAATATAGAAAAAAACATAAAATCTTTACGATCTCTTTTATGCCATGATGACAGGAAGCCTTGCGAGAGCCGGAATCCTTGAGAAAAATATGAAATAAAATACACCTGCCTTATAATTTTGTGGCTACTCACATCCCAAACCTATTTTATTGTTAATAGACTTGACATACTTTTAATAACGATTTACAAAAACTTTTATAAATTATAAATAGTTTCTAGCGTCTCGTTGGTCGGTGTGATAGCGCTGCTTCTAAAATATCTTCAAAAGTATTTTAAGAAGTGGCCATTTCTTAAACAAAATGTGTGTAGAAATTTACTCAAAAAATATAAACATGTACCTTTGGAAACTTTTATGTAGAATTACTAAAGAGAAACAATCCTACCATATATTTTTTGTTGCCGGTTTTGGTGAAAGCTCCCAATAGATTTAAATATTTAATCATGTCATATCATACTCACATTTAATTTATTCGTTCATTTACTTGCATTGGTCGAGTCTCTAGAGTAGAATAGATGATCTTGTTTCCAGTCAGGTAGCTCGTAAGAGGCAAGCTCAGGTTAAATAGGTCATTGCCATTGATGGCTGAGTACTCAACTCGTCCCGGCTGAAATGTTTCTTTTGCCAAAGTGACTTTTATGTTCTGGTATGGAAGGTAGCTTGCGCTATTACTTATCATCCCGGCCATAGGAGAGAGACGCACCTATAACGTTTATGGTATTTATAAACTACGGTTGTCAGCCAACCGTTAGGAGAGCCGTGTGCTTGTTCGTTGACCTCTTACATTAGAACGTCAGCTTACCTACGTGTGCAAAGCACATGTCAAGTCTACTTCGGCATATAAAAGTCTGTGGATAATATTCGAAAACCTTTGCGTTTCTGTGCAAATTGTGTAGCCAAAAGAAAAATCAGGACATCTTTATCGTGGGCAGTTTTATTCACAATGGAAATAATTTTATTACTGGTCGAGCTGTCACAACATTGTTGTTATAATTGTTATCATTCTTTTCAATATAAATATTTGTATCTAAATTATAAACGTAATGTGTACGATAAGAGTAACAGTTATTTTCGGTTAAACTGAAGTTAGGTGGTGGAAAACTAAAATTTGATTTATACGTTAGTATTATCGCCTCTGTGGTCTAGCGGTCCGGTTGTTGGACTTGACTGCATGAGGTCCCGGGTTCGAATCCCGGGTCGGCCAACAAAAAAGAGAATTGGATTTTTCCAATTTTTTAATTAAAAAAAATGTTGGTCGGGATCGGAAATGTGCCCGGTTGGCGATAGGCTTGATACCTATCACATTGTGGGACTAATGCCCGATTTCACCAAGAGCCCCTATATTTTAGGGGACTTTTAACGTGATTTAGGGGACTGTTTTATATGGAAACAGTCCCGTAAGTAACGTTAAAAGGTCCCCTAAAGTATAGGGGCTCTTGGTGAAACTGGCCATTAGTGTCTTCAGCTAGTCGTGGGTGCCTTGGTTGTGCCTCTGCCTACCTCTTCGGGGATATGGGCGTGAAGATACGTTAGTATTAGCTTATGAACTACAAAAACATTCTAAAATTAGGAACTTTAATTTTTTTATGATATTGGAAGGAAAACAAACATACGGAATTCCTGATGGTAAGAAATTCACGCCGCCTAGAGACACCAAAAGTGTTAGTGGTGCGTTGCCAACCTGAGGCCGGGATGTGAGGGTAAGGTAACCCTCCGAACCTGAACTCGTCATGACGTTATGGTAGCAGGAATAGGTAAGGCAGTGGTACCAATCCGAGTGAGTCGCTGCGATACTCTAACACCTATTCAGATGTCACGGTGTTAGTGACGGTAAGCCTATGCTCGCCTTTTACGAGCTGCCTGGCAGGAAGGCAAATGGTCTTTTCTGCAAAGGAACTCGGATCAACACGGGGAAAGCCTCCAAAGCCTCAAATTAGAATGTGAATGTTTCCATTCAATGCACGTTCTAGAGTTCTAATAAACTGGTTTTGATATCTAAACTAGTATCAGTACACACACAACAAAAAAATGTTAAAACTTGGAACTTATTTACCATGCTACAAATTAGATGGGATGAGCCCTATTACTAATATTTAAAAACCTAGGACGTCGCTAACGTACAAACTCAAGAGCACATGGACTGACTCCAGAATAGGGTAGCAGGAACACGAGCATTCATGGTAAGAGATCATCGCGGCTTATAGACATTATAGGTCTCTGTCTTTGTTTAAAATGGCTATTACAGTACTCCTATTTAAATTATGCGCTTTGGCTTTACACTTTTTACACATTATACTTTTATTTTTAAATTGGCTAACCTAATTTAAATTTAAGCGAAATGATTAATTATGTGTAATATCTATGTAAACTCTATATAGATATCTTTAAGATACATTCGGATTTCCGAAGCTTGACGAATATAGCCGAAGCGCATAATTTAAATAGCGCCACTGTACGTTGCTAGTTTCGTGGTTTTTACGAACTTCACCGAAATTTACATCTCTGTCCTGTGACCGGAGTGTTGTACAAGTCTACCGGCTATTCCACCTTCCATACCAGAAAATGACATTGTGCTAAGTTTACTTATTAATTGAAGTACATAAGAAAGTGAGCAGATAGATGGATTGAAATTGATGTTGGCTTTAGATACTTTATAACATAAAAAGACGGTAATTGTCTATTGCATAAAAGGAATTTTATGTGATGTTAAGAAAATAATCAGTAAAATAGCCAAGTAATGCAACAGAATTAGGTACATATGTAATATATAAAAACTAATAAAAGTAATTTTATTTTAATATCTGAACTCTGCACCAAATATTATACTTAACTAAAATAACTTATTTTGTTAAAACGCACTTGCAAAATAAATATATTACAAAGCAGTTGAAATGCGATTCCTTATTATAGTTAAGTTTAATGTAACACTTAAATAAAATATCAAACGTAAAGTGATATGTGATTTGATAACATCCTCGTTAAATGACTCTGGAAATTATTATTAAATAAATTTAAAAATATTCTGTCTCAATTATTCATATAATGATTTAAACAATTTTGTTTATAAATATTTTTATTCGGACTCGTCGACTTGAATGTTTAAAAATGATAATTTTGTAACAAATTTATTTATCTTAAAATTAAACTTTTTTAATAATTCCCGAACAAACGGAGCATCCCTTCAGAAGCTATGACCTCACAGACAGACACACACACTCACACATCTAACTTACGACACCTCCCTTTGTGATGTACTTAAGATAAACTTTAAAGATTACTAAATATAATACCGTAACTTTTAAACTATGATCCGTCTGCCACCTCCCAGTTCTTTAATCAGGTTGACACGGCATCAAGCCCTCGTCATTAGAAAATGTAAAAGGTCTAATTAAGACTAACAATGTTGATGGGTTTTCCGATAGGTATTCTAGGATTACGTCTACTATCTTCAAGCTCCATCAGAACAGAACAGAATTATCTCAAATATGCATTTCGATGCTTGCATACCCACTTGCTCGTTTGCCCCCTCTTCTATAAAAAAAAATCAAATAAAAACCGCACCAAAATTCGGCTATCAACTAAAGAGCTACGATACCATAGGCACACACAGACACATCAAACTAATAAGACCCCTCGTTTTAGGTCAGGGGTAAAAAAAAATATAATATGATATAATTTATAAATATCCGTGATCTATTCATATTTTATTTATTTAAGACATTTCTTAATGTTTTATAACATTATAAATTTCGCTGATTGTTGAATAGTGACATCAATTTTGCATATAAAAAAAAATTAATCATACCAAACAACTGTAAGCCGTATTTGCCGATGAAAGTTTTAGAAGAAATTTATTTTTGTGAGCAAATGCCATATATTTTAGTTTTTTAAACCTTTGAAGTAAGAATATTTGTTTAGACCATTCCAATACATTAAAGGACATCTGAGCAGTTGCGAATACATTCTCCCAAAAAATATCATCAAAAGAAGGGATGTTTCATGGACATATGTTATATCTTTTCCTCTATTGAAAACTACACTACAGAATTTATTGATACTTAATAGAAAAAAGTGTCTGGTCGAGAATTTTGCCTTGTGGAACACCATATTTCACTGGTAGTTCTTCATGAATATATTATTATCTGTTTTGACGTGTCTTTTCTATCAGTTAAAGAAATCCTTAATAGTTTATTGGGCAAACCACGGATACCGATTTGTTCTAGTTTGCTTTAAATATGAGGGAAAGAAACCGTATTAAAAAAAAATTATCTTTGTCAAAATCTAAAATACACCTAGTCATTTTTTTTGTGAAATTAGTAATGATCGATTTGAACATCATTGACAGCATCGTTTGTGAACTTAGTACATATTACGGAATGATTAGTTTTAAGAAAACATTTTTTACGAGTATAACTCGCTTTTTAACTTTTTATAATGTTGGCAATATCGAAATAGACCTAAAATTATTAATACAGTGTCTATCACCTCCTCTAAAGGTACCCATAATTAATGCGGTTTTAAATGCTTTTAGAGAAGCACCGCTGATTTCTATGATTTCGCAAAATATGTAAGTTACAGTTAGTATTAAAACCTCTGGGCATATTTTCAAAATCTTACATATTACCAGATTATTTTTTAGATTTTTGTTTAGAAAATTTTCATCTAAGCCGGTAGGTAGCGTAACAAATTATTAAAGGAGTGTTGCATAAATCTGATCTGAAGAAGTTGGAGGATTAGCGGCAGATGATTGCGAATAGTAAAATTAATCACACTTCCTCCTAAATTGGAACTATTGACATTGGTAGCATAAAATATATATATAAAATGTCGAACAATAACCCGATCATTTAACTCCCTCCTGGCTATTTTCTTCGAAGTATTCATATTACCTCGTATATATTGGCGGCTCGTAAGACTTGCTCCTCACTCCTGTAAACTGGATAATTACCAACTAGATTGTGGTTGGCAGAGTTCTTACCTATTTCTGTCGCTATAATGATAGAGCTTTCAGCTAGGTAGCTTTAGAGTTAGTTGGCTTCCTTAAACATCATAAATAAAATAAGTGTTGAAGTCACTTGTACGTAGCATTAAGATATTTTAATGTTTAACTTTTAATATGTTCGTAATGTCTATGCTCTTAGTTTACAGTGAATTATGTTTTATAATGGTACTAGCTGACCCAGCAAACTTCGTATCGCTTGACATTAATGCTTCGACAGTAGCGCAGTCTGTCGGATCCGATGTAAATCATTCCGAAATCAACAACGACTTATTAATAAAAAATTAATAAAAAAAACATTTTCAAGGAGACCAAATTGTGAATCTAAACCATTCTCGAATTCCCTTGAACACGCACAAAAACTTTCATCAACATCGGTCCAGCCGTCTAGAAGGAGTTCAGTGACATACACACTCACAGAAGAATTATATATATAAGGATAAGTCAGACATCAAGCAGACGACTATCCTGATGATAGGATATAATCTTAGCCTATAGACCATAGGTATAGGTGCGTCGCTGTCTTCTGGCTGGTATGCTAGCCTAGTGAGTAAATATATCGGCTACCCTGCCCTTCGGGCTGGAGCGTGACAGTCATTATGACGGTAAGAATAGGTAAAGCAGTGAAAATTAACACAGAAAAGTTGCTGTGTAAAAAGAGTACTGCACTCTACCACCAGTGGCCTTTCTGATAATTATATAAAACCTATCCTTGCCTCTTAAAAATTGCAGATGGTCTATTTAACTAAGACGTACGACGACAGAAACAACATGAGGAAAAATATTCTGTACGTAAACGTATAAAAATGTAAATAATGTTTGTAATAAAATCGAAAACGGTGACCTGAGCCTTTACCATGAGTTGTTATAGATTACGTTCGGTAAGGTACGTGTCGAAATCTTTGGTCTAAAAATATGTTTCTCATAGTTACCACTAGAGGCGCTGTTCAAAGTTTTCATACAAATAATTGACAGACTGTATCGATTACAGTAAACTTGACAAGCCGTAAACTCATGGTAAGGGCTCTGACGTTCTTAACGTCGTAGTCCAGCCAGTTAACCAACTCATTAATCTTATTAAGTAACTCCGAAAGACTTTGGTTTATTTGGTTATTAAATTAGTCTGTTTGTGATTTTCTGTAGACACTTAAGGTAAAGATTTTCCAGCACTTTCACATGATCAATGAAATCATGTTATAATCGATAGATATGGCTTTTCACTGATGTGACAGTTCAACAAATTTATATTTTTAATTTCTTCAACTCATTATTTATATTAATGTATGTTTTTATATTATTCATATTAATGTGGTGTTTCCAATTTTCTAATAAAAAAATGTTGCTCGGGATCGGATATGTGCCCGGTTGGCGATAGACTTCCCACCTATCACATTGTGGGATTTAGTGTCTTCGGCTAGTCGTAGGTTGTGCCTCTGTCGACCCTTCGTCGATATGGGCGTGAAGATACTCAGTCATTATTCTATTTAAAATTTAGGGTTTGAAGGTTACCTTCAATTAAAAACCAAAAAAGGATGATCAAAGTCGAACTACTACATCTACTTTGTTTCTTCGTCGATTAAAAAGTCCACAAATTAATATTCTACTGTAATATTCTACTCTAATATATGTATTTAAACAAAGAGATCGTAAGTTCTTTGGTGTACTCATGTAAACTTCCTTACTGTTCTCTACTTGTTTATACTCCTATACTATTTCTACATATTATTATGACGAATAAAACTAATGACATTAACATAAGGCTTAAGTACTCCTTAAGTTCCTCTGATATTTACTTTATGCAACAAAGTAACAACTTAGTGAGAGTAATTATATCTTATTACTTAAAAAACTAAAATCAATAATAATACCAACTCATATGGGTCGGTAATTAGCGCTTTATAATAAAAAAGCAAATATGTTAACGACTGTTAAAAATAAACAACATTTATTTAATTGTGTTTCTTAACCTATATTAAAGCTATAGTTGACTGCGAATTAATCGTCAATTCCAACCGCAAACATATCCAATCTTAAACAACACATTTTTTTTTAGCAAAATTAAATAATCCTTTTTGACTTGCCCGATTCGGGAACTAAACGCTTACACTGGACTACAAGAACACAGAAACAATTTATAAATTTACTTAAAATTTAACAAATTTTTTTATTAAAATGTTACTTTTATAGTAGCCATATTTGAATAGCTTAACAAAATGTTATATGTAAGTCACAAAAATAGAAAAGCTCAACAAGTATGTGTCTTTCGTAAACAGATAATTAACTAATGCATTAAAATTACGTATTATTTCATAATATTTGTATAATTATCACATACAACTACATTTTTATGCGATAAGAAAACGAACAAAAACAAATTTCATCAAAATCAGTACAGTCGTCTAGAAGGAGTTCAGTGACAAACACTAACTGACCGAGCAGACGTTGTTCTGCTATATTTTTACAACAATAATCTGCTAACAACAATATATGTGCAAAAGAATGTAAGAATGAATGGGTATTTGTTACACAAACAACTGAACGGACTTAGATGAAACTTTGCAGGAAAATAGCTTACATCATTATAACATATACAACAAAAACAAAAATGTGTTTTACAAATTTTTTGAAATTAAAAATAAGTGTTGTTGTTGTTAAAATGAGAAACGGCATCCACTGGTTCTGTCATGAAGAAAGAATAATAGATAAAAAAAATGACAAAGCAGATATAGAATGTGAATATGGACGGATATAAGTGGGGAGATGGAATTCCACGATCAAATTGCTCGAACATCATCCGACGGTGGTGTCAAGAGTCTCCGAAACTGGCGTGTTTGCTTTAAAACGAATGTTGCCAGAAGTCTGCAAGAATCGTGAGATTTGGAACCACTCTCTCGGCCGACCCCGTTAGGGACATGGCGTGAAGATACTAAAATAATATAAACACTCTATATTTATATTAATTCCCTAAATTCTGTAAGGATCGTGAGATTTGGGACGCCACTTTCTCGGCCTATCCCATTAGAGACATGACGTGAAGATATTAAATTAATATAAACACTCTTAGCTATTAATTTCTCAAGGTTAGCTAATTTAATAATAAAATAACAATTAAAATCCATAAAGCTATGTTATAAGAGTAGATACCAATTTGTTTGTAATTTAAATTTCTTGCTATAAAATAAATCAAATCCCCGAAACGCGCTGCGAAATGGAAGCTAAACGAATTATCAGAGGAGATGTTCCGATCCGGTGGAAGATTATAGTATTATATAGACGCGTCAAAAGTAGTCCATTATATGGTATATGTTAAAGGGTTGATTGTTTGTTTGTTATATTTATAGGAAAAAATACCCAACAAAACTGGGACAAGTATGGCAGGCNNCTCGCCCTTGTCACAAAAAAATGTGTCTTTCCCAGACTACAGTACACTGACATACATTCAAACTAGATGTTGATGCTTTGTTGACAATCTATATCGTAAGTCTTCCTGTAGAACAAAGAAATGTTAATTAGTATAGTTGGTGATAATTACAAATTTTCGATGCGTTGATAACCGTACAGCGTAAATCTATATATATAAAAATCAATTGCTGTTTTTTAGACTCGCTAAAACTCGAGAACGGCTGAACCGATTTCGCTAATTTTGGTTTTGAATTATTTGTTCAAGTCCAAGGAAGGTTTAAAAGATAAGGAAAAGGAAAAAAACTTGCGAGAAAACTAAGAAAAACAACATTTTACTTTTTCCCATACAAACTGAACGGGTGGAACGAAGTTCGCCGGGACAGCTAGTACTCAATAATTATTATTTCATCAATTAATTAAATGAACTTTATGATCCACTGGTTCTTAATGTACCCTCATATTTCCGAATGTTTTGCTAGTTCGTCCGGAAACAGTTGAGCCATTAAAAATCAGCATACTGTAATGACTCTTGTTTCGCACATGTCACAGACAAGTTGTGATTTACATTTTTTAATAAAGTTTTATCTTTGGTGCACAGCATCACTGTTACAACTGACCCCTGTATAACATTTTGTAGTACCTAACGAATATTCAATACCGGAATGTATTTGACGTATCACCTTATAAATTTGGCAGCGGTAGATTTTCGGAAAAACGGAGTCTTCTTTTTTGACAGTAATTCTATATATTGAAAATAAATTAATTCGATTCAAAAGTACACATGCAACCAAATTTTCTAGTAGAAAATGTGATGTTGCTCCGGGAATGCCGGCAGAAGTGAAAACTTGAATATTGACGTTGTGCATTTTTGATATTTTGGGATGGTTAGGGAATAATTTTGCACGAATTGCTTTAATTATCAGTATGAAAGTACTATCATTTATGTGGTGGAATACAATATTAATTTATTGCGCTATCGGCTATCGTATACAAACATGACAACACGAACATTCGCACAAGCGCCTTGCTCTGTCTAAACGAAACACCAGGCGCCTGGCATACATTTTCACTGTAGAAAGAGAGGGGGATACTTCCTCTCCTACGCCACGCCAGCTGTTTGCTCTCCATCCGTCTTACGAATTTTCAATCAGGTCACGTGTCCTGACGCGAGTTTAAAAGTTTTTACCCATTCCAAAAAAAGTCCGCAACGCCGCTAAAGAAGTTTTCACTACAAAAATACATGCAATAGACACTAAACAAATGCAACTTTGTAAACCTAAGTTGAGATTCTAACGTCGCAGATGGTGAGGATGTGCTGCCAATCTATACCTTCGATATTGAAACCCTGCTGTGAGTGAGTTTACCGGTTACCCTATCCTCAAAATCTTAAGAGAAATTTCAACATGAATCACAGC
Organism: Calephelis nemesis; assembly: GCA_002245505.1. Classification (NCBI taxonomy): domain Eukaryota; kingdom Metazoa; phylum Arthropoda; class Insecta; order Lepidoptera; family Riodinidae; genus Calephelis; species Calephelis nemesis. The sequence continues at coordinate 50,706 of NJDD01006225.1, read as the reverse complement.
AACGACAGTAGTCTGATTACTTGTTATAAAAAACATACTTATTTAACAACTTCGTTCCTATTTGCTATGGTTTGTTAAATAGCAGACTAATTGAAAGGATTCTGACTCTTGCCCTTTCTAAAGGGCATCTGTAACGTAGGTCATATAGGGTACGTAACTGGAACAAACACTGGGGGATAATTGTTTTACTGTGTCAACTTCTCCGATACTCATAGGAAATCAACGGGCTTGTACCGAAATGATTAAAGATATAGAGTTTGAAAAGTTTAGATGTGAAAAAAGAAAAATATATCATAATATTAGGAAAGTTTATCAGGCGAACTGAAAAAAATTGAACTGTGATCCGAATTTTAAAATTACCAGCCAACACTTTTTGATTTGTTTTGGTTAGATTGTTGCCTCGTTGGTTAAGTGGCTAGCATACACGCCTAACTACACTGACCAACCGCGAAGCTCAGGTTCGATTCCCCCGGGGGCAGATATTTGTGTGATGAACATTTAAATGTCTGCGTTTCCGGGTTTGGGTGCTATTAAATTTATTCTGGTATCTATTTAAGTATTCCTATGTATTAGTGTCGTCGACTAACACCCATGACACAAGCATATAATTTGCTTACTTTGGAATTAGTCAATTTGTGTAACTTGTCTAGGGACATTTATTATTAATATTTATTTATTATTGATATATCCATACATGTTAAAGATACCTACATTTTTCATCATAACTTTAGTGCTTGCTAATATCGTGTTAAAAATTTACACAAGACGCTTAAGATCTCCGATTCAGAATCACTACGGACTATCAAGATTTAGTGTCTATAGCCAAGTTAATTTCTTACCACTAGAAAATCGTTCGTTTTCCAGAAAACAAAAAATGTTCGTAATATGTGAAACAAAACTTAAGTTGGACACAAACAAAGGCTTAAATAATATATCGGTATCAACATTTCCAACTCGTAGAATTTATAACGTAGTAAACATATTACCGGCGGGTGGGTGCAGGTGGGTTAGGTTGGCTAAGCTTACACTAAGTTACGTTCCTGAATTATTCATATCATGCTGAATTTTCAAAGCTAATAGCGTCAGTGGTATATTTCAGGGGTCCGTTATCGATCGGAAAAACGGAAGCGAACGAAACTTATCTGTTTTTGAATTCTCTTCTCTTCCTTATAGCCTGTTATATAGTAGCAGTATCTTTTGTTGACTTCGCATCATAAATTTAGACATTGTCACGGATCTGCTCAAACACATTTTTAAAGAAGATAGTGGGAAATTACCAACGAAACAAAGACATCTACTTTGAATATACAAGGATATTTTCAAGGGAACTGCCAAATTTTAAATTTTTAACATCATGATCATCATCAGCCGGAGGACGTCCACTGCTGGACATAGGCCTCCCCCAAAGAGTACCATAAGTCACGATCACCAGCCGCTTGTAACCAGCGACTCCCCGCGACTTTGACCAGATCATCAGTCCACCGGGTGGGAGGTCGTCCAATACTACGTCCTCCGGTGCGGGGCCGCCAATCGAGAACCTTTCTTCCCCAGCGGTTATTGGTTCTGCGAGCAATGTGGCCTGCCCATTGCCACTTCTGCTTGCTGACTCTCTGAATTATCTCGGTTACTCTCGTTCTCTTGCGGATCACCGAATTACAGATCATATCTCGCAGAGAAACACCGAGCATAGCTCTCTCCATAGCACGCTGAGCGACTCTGAGCTTATTTAAGAAGCTTACATTTAACGGCCACGTCTCAGTTCCATATGTCATCACTGTTAACACACACTGATCGAAGACTTTCGACTTTAGGCTCTGCGGTAATTTGGACAAGAAGGGGATCAAGACAAAGGGGATCTTTAACATCCCTAACGCTGCCCATTCGAGTTCGATTCGGCGATCGACCTCTTCCTTGAAGTTAGATTTACCTAACCGAACAGTTTGACCTAGGTACACATACTGATCAACAACTTCAAGAATTGAGTTCCCAACGTGAACTGGTATAAGTACAACATGAACGTTGAACATGACTTTCGTCTTGTCCAAATTCAACCCTAGATCCACCTGTTGGGAAACTCTGTCGAGGTCACCTAGCATTTTGCTTAAGTCTTCCAGCGATTCCACCACGACCACGATATCGTCTGCAAATCGCATGTATGTGATATACTTGCCATTGACATTGATGCCGAGACTTTTCCAGTCCAGAAGCTTGAAGACATCTTCCAGTGCAGCAGTGAACAGTTTCGGAGAAATAACGTCTTCATGTCTCACACCTTTCTGCAACTGGATCGGTTCCGAGCTCTGATCCTGTAATCGGACCGACATGGTGGCTTTTTCGTACAAACACCTCAACACTTCGATGTATTGATAGTCTATGTGGCACCGCTGTAATGACTGAAGCACCACTCATATCTCAACCGAATCGAAGGCTTTCTCGTAGTCCACAAACGCTAGACATAATGGCCGATTATACTCCTCGGTCTTCTGTATAATCTGGCGCAGCGAAAGCAAAATTTTAACATTCATTTGAAATAGTCCAAAAAATATTTTACTTGTCACGCTATGTCGTGATAAACAAGAGCATCTTATTTTTTGCGTCGGACAAAAATTATAATCAGTTTTTTTTATTTTTTTCATAGATTGAGAGTTTAATGGATTCTGAACCGTTTCTTAAAATTTTGCTGGTCTTTTAAATGTAACCATGCGTATTTGGATTTCAAACACTACAATTATCTATCTGCAACCATTGTCATTTACATTGACAAATGGGAATGTATGGAAGATCTAGGTTGATATTAGTTACTTCAAGAGACTTCGAAACTGACGTGTTTATATGAGAATTATCATTAATGTAGAGGAGTCGGACACTTGGCACTTAATACACTCTTACTACCCCATAACGAACTCGGAGAGGGCTGTGGACATACTAATATATATGTACATATATGAGGATGGGTATATGAATTTTTGTAGAATACAGAACCCGCGTATTGCGTTGCGAGTGCGTGTTATCCACTTTAAGACTTCTGACATTTAAATTTACAAATGAATATGTATGTACAATCAGGCATGAAAAATGTGAAGCATGGACAGAATTAAGATAAATCTTAAGTGTATGAATATTTTATCATTAGTTCTCTTTTTCTTTTTATTCTTACAACCCGAACTCTATTAGTTTGGGTTGTAAGGAAGGCACGCACCAGTCTACCCTATATGACCCTTATTAACCATACCTGCACTCTAGTGCATCATGTGAACCGGGTTAGGCGTGGACATCAAGCAATATTTGTTGAATACATCATAGAAATAAAATAAAGGTACGTTGCTGTCCTATGGCCGTGTGTTAGGCCGAATGTACAAGTAGCTGGTAGGGCTACCCTTTTTTGTAACGTGTGGAAATCCGTCATGGATACCCGCCACTTTCGGAGGAAGTGGTGGGTTATGTGAAACTCCTACTCATTAAAACCACACGGTGTCTTCCCCTTTGCCAGGTACCGGGGCTGTGGGGATGCTTTCACAAACTTCCACTGCCCCGGCGGCGCTGGATCCAACGATCCCCTTCTGGCAGCCCACAAAACTGCAAACCGTCAGAAGTGGTGCACGGAGACACAGCGTGCACCACTTCGGGGGTTCCAGTGGCGACAGGCACCCCCACC
>NJDD01006225.1:25619-37069 GCA_002245505.1 Calephelis nemesis | reverse complement strand
CGAAGGCGATTATTGTCTGCCCTCAGGTTTCCTCCGTCTCCGTGCGACTGGCAAGGACCTCCACAACCTCCTATAGTTCAGCAGCCAACTCTTTCAGCCGGCTGGCTAACTCCCTCCTTGAGATTGCGAGATTTGTCCGCAACCTCTAGAATACAAGAGATCCTGCTTCCCGCCTTTGCTCTGAGCGCCTGCCCATCGAGGTTATCTATTATTTCATGTACACTTTCGGACCCACCCCCGATTCCCTCGACAGATTCTTCTTCCTGGCGTTTAGCAGCGCGTCTTGATGGGAGCTTCAGGAACTCATCCCTTTGGGCCCCCACTGACCTTCAATCCCCTTTTCGCTGATGGAACCTTGGCCGAAAACGGGCCCTCCATGTCTGTGCCTGAGACCAAAGACACGGAAAATAAAGCGGAAGCCCGTTTTCGGGACATCCGCACTTCCACATCGGACAGCTCTTCCGATGACGACGAACCAGCTACGCTTGAACAAGCAGGTTGACCCTGAGAAGGGCCTGCATCGCTAAACACCTGGCCCTGCGAAGGGCGTTTGATAATAGCTTTGTGGGGCCTTAGTAGGGCCTCTTCTTGTATCCGTGTGGCCCTTAGAAGGACCCACTTCTAGATTGACTAAGGCTATCTCGGCCTACATCCTGGCACTGAGAAGGGCCTTTACTACCACCTACCTGGCCCTTAGAAAGGCCTCTTTCCATAAGGGCCTACACTTCTCGGCCCTCTTCCATCACTTCTAAATTTTTGTCTTTATTTAAAGAATTCATGAGTGATCTCACGATTAGCGGACGAGGACGCCACCCACCTAGTTCAATCATTCTTATCACTTAACTAGATTGAACTATTATACAAATACATACGAAATTTCAATCAGTTTGATTCTAGTCGTTTATGAGGAGTTATGTGAACCTAGTACAAAATCAAAAACACTAAGATGTTGCTTTGATAAACGCTAGTAGAATCTTCTAAAATAAAAAAGAATCCTTGGTATTGAGTTTCAAAGAACTCATTAATATCTATAAAGCACACTTTTACATTTTTGCAAAGATACCGTTTGTAGGCTTTTATTTTGAGTTTTTTAATTATAACTTCTAACTTAATTAAACTGCCCTTTGAAAGTAGAAACGAAAGTTCATTCCGACTCTTAAATTATAAATCCTGTTAAAAACCTGAGGTAACCACAAATAGTTGTTCCATTTAGAGGAAAAAAATCACTCCCAATAATTAAACATTTCCATAATAAAAATTAACTTTGTAAACATTTGAATTTTAAATGTTTACAAAGTTGTTTGGATGTTTGTTTGCTAAAAAGTGTTTTAAAACAAAAAGTGCCTCAACATCAGAGCAGATAGAGATAAAATTTGATTCATGATGGCTATTAAATCTCTCTGGAAATATCACAGATTACTTTGTTTGCGAGCATGTAAATGAAGCAGTATATAATTAGTATCGCTTTAGTGGTCTAGTGATCCGGTATTGGGGTTGGCCATATGTGTACTTGGGATCGATTGCCCGGCTTGGGCAAACTCATAATGAATTTTTCTATTTTTTAATAAAAGCAACATTGCCAGGGAGTGCACTAGTGCCGAAATTTTTTCACATTTTTAACGAAAAGCACCTGGTTCTCCTGTCCATCAGGAAGAAATTACCATAGACTAAAACCACAATAAGTGCGCCGCTGTCCTGTGTAATACTACCAGTTACTATACCTTCCAGACTGGAACATGTAAGGAGAATTATGGCGGCAAGAATAGGTACGGCGGTATATCCCTGTCCGGGCAAGTTAAATTTAAGTTTAACTTAAAAAAGTTAAGTTAGTTAAAACTAAGTAGTACCTTCAGCAAATCGTGGGTGCTCTTGCTGTAACTCTGCCTCACCATTTCAAGATAATTTAAGATACACTTTTTTAATAAAATTCCGTAATCGAAATGCAAACAATCTATGCTTCCATAATAATATTAAAAATACGAGTCTGTCAGTCTATTTGTCTGTCTGTAATAAGGCATAAACTAGTGATTCAATTTTGATGAAAATTGATATGTGTACATTTTAAGACCCGAGTTCAAAACACTATTTATAAAAATGTCTCAACGTAAGACATTATGCAAAATAAACATCGCAAAAGTGCAGAAACTATAACTATTTTAAGCTTAACAGAGATTTACAATATTACCTAAGAAAAATGCAAAACCACTAATTCAAACTTCATACTAACCAATCGTTTCTATACATATTTTTTTACTTTTATCACGGTACGAAATCTAGGTCCTCATGGAACTAAAACCTACCAGGAAAATCGTGATATAATTTGTATTTCTAATAAATGGAAGAGCGAATGCCCAGTCCGGCTGTTCATACATCTCGGACGTAAGAAAATAATAGCCTGTGGAACTGAAATCATCCATGCATCTATCAACATATTATTTGCTGCCGAAACAAATCCCTCGTCTATTTACAACACTGGAGACTTGTGTCAATACTAAATCCTTTCAAGAAAGGGTGGTTACAAATAATTCTAAAGTATCTTCACGCCCATATCCCCGAAGAGGTAGGCAGAGGAACAACAATCCACGACTAGCCGAAGACACTAAGTCCCACAATATCATAGATAGCACGTCTATCGCCAACCGTTCACATATCCAATCCCGAGCAACTTTATTTTATTAAAAAACTGGAAAAACACATATTCTTTTTGTTGCCCGACCCGGGAATCGAACCCGGAACCTCATGTAGCCAAGTCCAACACCTGGACCTCTAGACCATAGAGTCGACTAATAATTCTAGAGCTTACATACATATCTTTTACACCAAGTCTCTTACGAGGTAGCGGAAAGTACGAGTGCCAAATCTCACGATCCTGGCTGACTTGCATGGCTTTTTCTTTTTTTTCTTTTTTTTGACATTCATTACTCTGTTCATACAGAGACTCCTGACACCACCGTCAGGTAATATCTGAGCTATTAACTCTAGAGCACTAATACTGTAACCGATTCTTTTTACTCATCTTTTTTTACCCTTTACCACATTAAACACTGTTTTACTAGGGGGTAGAGAATAAAGAATAAAATAGAGAAAAGAAAAAAAGGAGGTATTGTAAAGTTCAGCATTGGCCAGTTAATCATTTATTCGTGCCAATAATTAGCCACCTCGTCGCGAAGCGGATTTGTTATTTTTTAAATGCGCTGAATCAGGCTACTACTAAACAGGAAAATATCTCGTGTTGGCCTAGATCCCTTAAGTAAAATAGACCATCTCCAAATCTGCCGGGCACCTCTTAAGCGGCTCATAGGCTTATTCGGTCATTATCAACAAAATGATACAAAAGATCATCAACTGGTGATAGAAAGGTGGAGCATCTTCAGCACGGATAAAGATTCACCGCTTTACGGCCGCCACATAGATAGATGTTACAATCCAGATCCAAGAGACACCAGCCACAGGATAGAGACGCACTTGTAACATATAATGTGATATCAGGAGAAATATCTAGGCTTGTTCGCATAAAAATCAATTATTCATAATTTTTAAAGTCGGAAATTTCACCGTTTTTTAAACTATGCAATGCATCTTAACGGCCATATCCCCGAAGGAGTAGGCAAAGGCACAACCAGGGCACCTACGACTAGCCGAAGACACTAAGCCCCACAATGTGATTGGTCGCAAGCCTATCGCCAACCGGGCACTTTTTTTATTAGAAAATTGGAAAACCCAATTTTCCTTTTGTTGCCCGACCCGGGATTCGAACCCGGGACCTCTTGAAGTCAAGTCCAACAACTCAACCGCTAGAGAGAACAGAGATGAACTAAGTTAAAATAAATTAAGACGTTTACATTTTATTGTTGAGTAAGTGAATTAGTCACAAGTAATGTGGAAGCAATTCCCCGGACCCTCCAAATATTCGAAGGTGCGACGGGGAATCCCAAGAATTTAGATCTTAAATGTTGGCTTCATTTGAATATGAACCTTGAAAGAAATTTACATACAATTTTTCTCGTAAGCCGACCTAATTGCGATTTTTTCCTTAATTTTTATTTCCGGGATACGTTGTATATTCAACGCGGCTTTTAAATAAAAAATCAGCAATCTTAATGCAATCAGTTAAGCCTTTTAAGTAATGTAGACTATTCTTGAGCTTATTCACCAAATCGGAACATGATAATGACAAGGACTTTCATGATAACATTATTCAACACTTCGTTTGGTCGAGGGGTAAGCGTACACTCCTAGGTACACTAAGTAGTAATGAGCCTCGGATCCATTTAGATTTCTGTATTTTTGGGATTGGGTATCTTCACGCCCATATCCCCAGAGTGGTAGGCAGAAATACAACCAAGGCATAGGGATACACACAATGTGATTGGTGACAAGCCTATCGATAACTGGGCACATACAAAATGCCAGCCAACGTTTATTTGAAATTAGGATATCACATTTTCATTCTTCACCGAATAAAGACAAGCTATATAATATATTTCCATCTCGAAATCTCAAAAAATTCGGAAGTTCTTTCAAGTACGACAGCGTTTTATAAAAAAGCTCTCTTGCAATATTAATAAAAATATATTATAAAAATCCAAAATCCATTCGAAACTCACCAATGAATACTTCTAACCAAATATTGGAAGCAAATATTGAGTAGATGTCTGAAAGAAAAAGCATATTAAAAGATCCCGAATTGATACATTCTGATATATTATTCTATGATTCTGATTATATTTAAAACGAAACAAAACAATCAAGTTTTCGTTAATAATCAAATCGTGTCGTAATTTTGTTTTATAAATTTACTAAATTGACATTAATGTCGTAAATTTAATTTAAGCATACAATTTATTTCTAACCTTTATAATTTATTACTTTACGATTATGAATTAACCATAACATTAATCGTAACAAGGCCCAATTGGAATGCAATTTTTAATTGTATGTTAAGTCATTTTTTATATTATATATATATAGTACGTTTTATAGTTAAAATTTGATTTAGTCCCAATGTGTATGATAATTAAGAATAACATAATATCGTTACGAATAATTGCATGCTAATCAATTCATAAAGTAGGAGTACTTTAAAAATTGTAAGATCTCAAACGTATACCGTGCTAAAAGCTAATAAACATGTTTGATTTATTTATTAATTTTTATTTTTTAATTATTTATTATTAATTTATTTATTTTTAATTATTCGAACCCAGGATATCATGAAATCAAGTTCAACATATGACCGCTAAACCACAGAGGCGAAACATTACAAACACATACATTTTCTGGTAACACACACATATGCACATTTTTTTAAATGTAATAGTATCGTTGACTTACACTCATACCACAAGCATATATAATGCTTGCTTTAAGGTTACATAAAACATAATAAATTATTTGTTATCTTCTACCATAAAGTCGTACGCTTGTTCGCTGTCTCATAACGTAAAAAAAATGTAGAGGGGATACAATCCGAGCAATTTTTCGCCAAAGGCTACCTCCTATTAACAGTAGTAGTATCACTACATACTATAAAACAAAGTCGCTCCTTCTGTCCCTATGCCCCTTTGTATGCTTAAATTTTTAAAACTACATAACGTTTTTTTTAATAAAGTCATTGAAGAGGAAGGTTTATGTGTATATTTCATAACCGTGAGAAGCCGGGGAGGCCCGCTAGTTTCGCATAAACAAGTAAATAATTTGTTGCCAAACTAAGGCATTATTTTGTTTTAAGTGAAATAAACTTCCAGTATTGTAATTATTTCTCAGAAACTTAATTAAAACCGTTTCAGAAGTAAATAGCGATACACTTTGTTTAAAGAATATTTCTTGCGAAGATAGAACTCCATTAAGTACCTACTGATCAAAGTGTGCCCTTGAAGAGCAAACCCGTTTAAATCAGCTTGGTCCTGTTTATGTAATGCTCAAGGGTGTTTCAGTTGTACATTTTTAAAAAGTACTCATTTCCTTATTAAAATAATAATGAAATATTTGTAGTTTTGAATTTATAGTAATTTATTTACTATTATTACTAAATAATATCTGTGGACATTATTTAGTAATAATAGTATTGAATCTACCCCCAAAGTAAGCAAACTATATGCTTGTGTTGTGGCTGTTAGTCAAGGTTTCTAATACATAGAAATACTAAAGTAGATGCCAGAATAAATTTTATAAACGCCAAGGCCTGATAATGCAAAAAAAAGCATCTTCACGCCCATATTCGCGAAGTGGTAGACAGAGGCACAACCAGAGCACCCACGGCTAGCCGAAGACACTAAGTCCCACAATGTGATAGGTGGCAAGCCTATCGCCAACCGGGCACATTTCCAACCCCGAGAAACCTTCTTTTTGTTAGAAAATTGGAAAACCCAAATTTTCTTGTCGTTGCCGGACCGGGTTTCGAACCCGGGACCTCACGCAGTCAAGTCCAAAAACTGAATCGCTAGACCACAGAGGCGATCTGGTACAAATTAAGATGTCTGCATTATCGTCACATAAATGCCTGCCCTCGTCAGCAAAACACAGATGTCAGAGTATCAGTATCTTTAAAGACCTGATATTGATACTGATACCTGATAAAATCGACCATGCAGCTATTATTATAGTGCCTTTTTTACACCAAGATACAGCGAACTACCACACGGCTCTCCTGATGTTAAGATAAAGCCGGCCTGTACACACCACAGATGTTACATGAACTATTGGTAGCTTTGAGATTTTCCGGGCTCCTTTGCTAAATAGACTATCTGCCTTCCTGCCAGGCAGCTTGTAAAAGGCGAGTATAGGCTTACTTAGGCTTAGGTTATAGAGTTTCGCAGCGACTCACACGGATTGGTACCACCGCCTTACCTACCTTACGGTCTGGAGGTTAAGGTAGCCGGTAAACTTACTTTTGCTCAAGGTCTAACATCCCGGCCTAAGATTGGCAACGCAGCATTACCACCTTTCCTGTCTCTAGGCGGCGAGTATTTCTTATCATCAGGAAATCCGTCTGCCTGTTTGCCTTCCAATATCATAAACATGTATATTGAAAAACTACAAATGATTGTAAATGTTACCGCCGCCTTGTCTATTCCTGCTGCCATAACGTCAGTGCTTGCCGTTGACGTGTTCCAGTTCGGAGGGTAAGGTGGCCAGTAAACATGCTTTTGTTCGGGGCTCAACATCCCGACCTCTGGTTGGCAACGCACCTTTACCACCTTTGGTGGCTCAAGGCGGTTTGAATTTCTTGCCATCAGGAAATTCGTCTGCTTTTTTACCTTCCAATATCATAAAAAAAGTCTTACGACTGTATTACTCTCCAAACTAATATTGAGAATGACAGTGGGCTTTCAAATAAAATAACACAGCAAAGTAGAAAAAGTCAACATTTTATTAATGAGCTAAGTCCTTACAAGAGAACAGATTTACAGTAAGAGTAAGTCTTAAGTTCAATATGATACAAAAACTTTGACAACAAAGTAGTCATTGATTACCCTAATGTCCAGACGTCATGATGAGTAGACCAGGTTCGAACCCTGACAGAAGCAGCAGGGTTACTACTCTTGAATCTCGATATCATGCAAGCAGAAAATTTGAATGTTAATAATTCGCTAGTATTGTGTTCTAGAGTTTGTATGAAATCGAGATTCAAGAGTAACACTGCAGGTATTACAAAATGTGCTCAGTAATAGAGTATTTATACAGTTCAGTAATATTCATTAAATAGTTAAATTAAATGCAAACAAATCTAATACGACAAAAGTTTACGGACGTCGCAAAGCTTACATGATTTTAGTTTATCTTCTAAGCAGTTTTCAACACTATTTTTTTAATTCAAAAGACAAAAAATGGGAAGCAGCATGTTGTACATCTTACTGCTCCTTATTTTATTATAAAATTAATTAATATATCAATAATCAATTTAGAATCATAGTTATTTATGTTGTAAATTAAAAATGCCTATCTGCATCATCGCAGCTACCAACACACTGCTTAAGACAGCAATTTCGTCTAACCGCAATTAACCATTTCGTATACATTAGTGGTCTCGATCTGTATGGCGGTTTTGTCGCATCCAGAGATTCGGTAGCGCAAGCCAGACGTAGAAAATTAATACATTTTTTTAATAATACATATAACTATTGAATAGTGCCACAAACTTATTTGTTAAGTGGTCAAAATCGTAACTACATTGCTATTTCGTAAACCTAACTCTGCTGTCAGTTTTTGAAGTGTGAATGTTGAAAACAAAATTCTTACATTTTTTTTTTACTTTATAATTATTATCGCTTCTCTACAAAGGTAATATAAGAAACACTAAGGGCAACTTGCACGTTCCTGGATTGAATTTAATAACTGGTTAAACTCTGTCAAATATATACTGAATTAGTCCGATGTTAGAAGCTAACTTTGAGTTAAATATTTAACCCAAGAACGTGCAAGTGGGCCTAAGGGTCGTTTGCGCGTTCCGGCGTTAAATTTGTTAATAAGTTAAACTGTCAAATGTAAAGAAATGTAGCCCCAGTTAGCAGCTAACGTAGAGTTAAACACTTAACCCAGGAATGTGCAAGTGACCTTAAATGTCACACTAACGACACTACTTAACCCAGAAATGTGCAAGTGACCCTAAATGTCACACTAACAACACTACTTAACCCAGGAATGTGCAAGTGACCCTAAATGTCACACTAACGACACTACTTAACCCAGGAATGTGCAAGTGACCCTAAATGTCACACTAACGACACTACTTAACCCAGGAATGTGCAAGTGACCCTAAATGTCACACTAACGACACTGTTTGCTGAACAAATATGATGGTCGCACTGTAGTCGTGTTTCTTTATACTGTCACTACACATCATGAAGTCTGTCATTAATGACAGTGACATCAACATGCAATTTCTTATAAATAACAAGTAGTCAGATGGTCGGCAAGGGCGCCTGTAAGCTAAAATTGTAATTGTTTTCATCTTTATTACGTGCCTACTTGAATAACATTGACATATATTTAATTACAACACAAATCGAAGGGCTGTAAGAATTTGCTGAAAATCAAGAAAACAAGGTTTAGCTCAGTGACACTGGAAAATTATCTCCTACCGTCGCTAGTAACGTAACATTTCTAACTTGACAGACGGAAAGTTACGTGAATTTATGCACAGTACCTAAACATGTAGCATAGTTCAAGAGCATGTGTACAGAATAATTGTAGTTTCTATATATGTAATATGGATAAGCCATACCATTAGCCATTACCAGGTATGAAATACAGCAAAACTTGAAATTCAGATAAATTAGGCATAAAGTTAGGAACAAAGTTAGGTTATGAATGATTTGAATGATTTACTTATAAGCTCATAAGCTTTTATACGACATCCATTACTACATAATACAATAAAAGGGAACCGTATCATAATTTCCTTTATTTCACTTTAAGTATATCTATTGCATATTTTTGTTGAAAGATATATAAATTCAAAAAAGTGTGTCAGAAACTTTATGGTTATGTTTAAAATAAAATAGCTAAAATATATATTTCATTTGAACTTGACAAAAATTAACAAATTACTTAAGGAGGCAATGAAGATAAAACATATAAGCTTTATTTATTTAATGTTTCTAGTGATTAATAAAAATGAAATAAAATAGGTTATCTACATATATATAAACAAAAAACAACAAGTTTTTACAATTACACGTATCTGAGATATTTGTTGCTATTACGTTATACCATCAGTAAGATTTTCACAGGAACATTAACAATTAATTAGGTGAAGACTTTTTTAAATTACTTGGGCTGTTAATAATAAAATATAATCTACATTTTGAGAGTAAACACTTAGATAAATATGACTTTCTTAACATTCTATATACATCCACTTAATGTTAAATATTCTAATCGTATATTTAATTAAATTTTATATTTCAGTGTAAAAATATCAAACAAAACGAATGCGCTCGGCGCACTTTTATAGAAAAGTTATATGTCAAGATATGTTTGTATAGAAATGTTTTGTCATTACGTGCTAGATAACACTTTCAGTAAACTCTAGCAATTGTTATTATACAGATTTTATTAGAAGCTGTGATAGAGCTTATATTTTATTTATATCAAGTATTTATAAAAATATTGTTTTAACGAATTTCTTATAATTATTTATATTAAAAATGAGACTGATGAAACGTTAATTAAAATATATATATCAAATATTCACGACTTTTTGCAGAAGTTGTTTATTAAAAATAACACATAAAAAACAATAGCCCAATATTCAACATAAAAATATTCCTAATTCAGTTTATTCAAGTTAATTGCACATTGTCTGAAATTGCATTATTCAGTTTCAAAAGTTTTCTTTGATAGTTTTATAAGTGTGTTTATATGAATCCGATAGTGAATACAATATTTTAATTTTAGTGCTTTCAGCTTATTACATATTCAATGACATTTAAATTTATTTATACATAGTAATATAATATACATTATGTATATATACAGGAGGATCCCAAAATAAAATCTATAACATAAAACACATGCTCGTATATTATTGTACAAACATGGACCTTACTAAGACATCATTATGAGAAATTGTTACTTTAATGAACACCTTAACTTAAGGGTAAAGTATCTTAAAACATGCATAGTTGTTTTTATTATAAATTAAGCTCACTAGAGCTGTAAAACCGACTTTGATTTCAATAAGTAAATCGTGTACGTACACAAACAATAAGTATTTACCTCGATTTTAATGTTCACCTCAGAATTTTGATCTTTGAAATGAAAAAAAATCCAAAATCGGTTCTAAATTGGCGGAGAAATATATAACATACGTAAAAAATATAGGAGTCAAACACAACTTCTTTTTTTTAAGTCGGTTAAAAAGGAAAACCTGTAAGTAAGTTGTAATAATTCACCAACTGTATCAAACGATTTTTAAGCTTTTGAGCTTACTTTAGTCATTTTATTATAGAACTCGTACGTCTAGAAACAATCTTGCAGACTCACTTTGTCATCTATAAATCTGTTAGGTTTTTTCCTATTTGAGATCAAGGTTGTCTTTCTTTAATTTTATTAAATAGCTACATTATCTAAGAAAAATAAGATAAAATCATCAATCATTAATGCGCAAAAAAAATTCATAGAAAAGGAACACAAAACATTAACTTCGCATCTAGAACCACTTGAAGCTTTTTACAGCCATGATATTAATATGATCAAAATATGCTGAATAACGTCATAAAGCGCATAGGTAAATCCATAATGATAGATAAACAACAATGTTTTCGGATCCTCCTGTGTGGTAGATTTATTAATATAATTTATATATATTGTAACTCGATTTAAAGCTTTATTTTATATCATAGACATATAACAATGAACATTATATATTATACCAGTACTTAAAATAAAAGTTCCTGAGTTTAGTCATTTATAAACATCCATCTACTTATTGTCAGACAGTAAAA
>NJDD01006223.1:0-15537 GCA_002245505.1 Calephelis nemesis | reverse complement strand
AGGCTTTGAATGTCTCTCACCATCAGGAGAACCATGAGCTTGATCTTTGAATTATCATATGAAAAAAATCACAATTAATTTTATGAAATTTATTTGGCAGCGGTTTCCAAAGCATGAGATGTGGTTTCCTAATTTACTTTAAATGAATATCACTTACTTCTCCCCTCTGGATCTCTACTTCAGAGAAATTAACGATAATATAATTATGAATGCTCAGGTAGCGTTTGAAAAATGGCTAACGATTTTTCTTCCCTCAAAAAGCCAATGAGGGAGGCAGTCGAGGTTTTTTAACGTTAATAGCTTTAACGTTTAACAACTGATTTATTTTCATGTTAATTACGAAAGTTTAGTGGATGCTTGTGTTTTTCTATGTTTTTGAAAAGTAATAAAAACTTAAGCTTGGTTTCTATAATCAATGATTCGTAATCCGTTAGTATAATCATTGGTAGTTTGCTAAAACTAACGAAGCATTGCTCATAGTTATACAAAATGTTGGTATCAATCTGGTTTGATATACTACTCCAAGTATGCTTAAAATAATGCAAATAACTAGATTTTCTATAAATGATGGTATTATCACAATCGTACGTCCAAAAAAATCTTCAATATCTTGATTTTTTTTTTCAGATTTCGTGAAATTTATTTTTTCCGTACCTGACATTGGCTAAATAAGTCGTGAAAAACAATTGACATTTACAAAACGTGATATTTACAAAAAAATAATAATTTTGTATAAATTGAGGAAATTCCGAGAAAAAACCTGGGATAAGTCATTTCTGAACGTTAAACTTTATTTTATTTCTTGTCCGTTAGCATGTAATGGGAAAATCTACTAGGCCGGTTTTTAGTTCAATTTTCATTATTTAAACAAACGAGGAGTTCCAAATTTAAATCTAGGTGACATTTGACACCTCATTTATAACCTCTGTGGTCTAGCGGTTCTGGTGTTGGACTTGACCGCATAAGGTCCCGGGTTCGATTTCCTGGTCGGGCAACAAATATAAAAATTGTTTTTTCCAATTTTATAAAAAAAAGTTGCTCGGGATAGGAAATGTGCCCGGTTGGCGATTGGCTTGCCAGCTATCTCATTGTGGGACTTACACCCGTATTTAAGAAGCTTACGTAGCTAAGTAATAAAAAAGAGCTGCCCGAAGTACGACATTTAGCTATGCGTTTCTTACGTCAAGCCATCCAATTCTTATATACTTATGAATACTTAGTTCTAAGCATTGTTCATGAATTAGATGGCTTGACGTAAGAAACTCAAAACGTGGTTGAGTCTTTGCTTCCTTTTCGGGAATATGGGCGTGAAGATGCTTTTTTTAAATTAAAATCGTCTAAATAAGAGCGCTGACATTTTTATCAAGGTAGCTAAGAATCCGTGTAGTTCTCTTACTAGTCTGTACAAGAATCATAAAAGAACTCGTGGGCGTTTATTATTTTACAAATATCGACTTAATTTAACCTAAAAAGTTAAGTACGGTAAAAAAAATTTTGATGATAAAACATAACCCTCCTTTGTGAAATGTAAATAAAATTGGTCCCTGGAGCAATGATACAGGTTTATTTACTTTTTATTAATTACATTCACAACGCACCGCTGTCAACAAAAAATTAATTAGACTAAAATTTCTGTTTCACTCCATTTGTAAATATTGAATTTCCTGGAAAGTTGTTTTGCTTTATACGGTTTTTAGGGTTTCGTAGCCGAAGGGTTAAAATAGGAATCCCTATAATCGACATAACCGTAAGTCTGTCTGTATTACAGCCATGTTATTTCGAAACATTTAGGACCTACAGTTGAAACTTAATAGTTATAAACTTAAATTAAATTCTGAAACTGTTAAAGTTTTAAAAAAAAAGTATCGTCACGCCCATATCCCCGAAAAATTAGGCAGAGGCACAATCAGGGCACCCACGACTAGCCGAAGATACTAAGTCCCACAAAGTGATAGGTGGCAAGCCTATCGCAAACCGGGCACATATCCAATTCCGAGCAACTTTGGAAAACCCAATTTTCTTTTTGTTCCCGTCCCAGGCAATCAGCAGCAAGTCCAAAAACTGAACCGCTAGACTACAAAACCACCACTTTCAGAAAAAACATAAAACAATAGTTTCTTCTAATGAGTCGATCGAATGCTAAAAAACCCACCTTCCAGTATCAATAGGTGGCATTTACCTTCTACGTAAAACCAACCAACGGTGTAGGGCCAGTACTCTGTATATAAATGATATCCAAATGTTTTTTTTTTTTTTATGACATTGGAACGCAAACAAGCAGACGGATTTCCTGATGGTAAGAAATTCTCGCCGCCTAGAGACACCAAAGGTGGTAATGGTGCGTTGCCAACCACAAGCCGGGATGTTAGGCCTCGAGCAAAAGTAAGTTTACCGGCTACCTTACCCTCCGAACCGGAACACGTCATGACTTTATGGCGGCAGGAATAGGTAAGGCGGTGGTACCAATCCGGGTGAGTCAAAACCGGGTCAAAAAACGGGTTAATGTAAACCCACGCTGCTGGGTCAAATTATGTAGTATATCCGAATTCGTTCTACGTATTTAGTCCAGCTAATAGCACACTTTCAAAAACCCTTTACGTCACTTTGTCATTGGTATAGAAAGTATTTTTTTCCTGGTTAAAATTTTGTACTTTTTGATATCATAACATTTGATATTACGATAGCTACAATAAAACCCTTAATAGGCGTGTCCGACTCACACTTGACCACTGTTTTACATAATATAATACATTAACTCTATATGGAAATGCATTTTATTATTTCTAGGAAATAAAATGTGTTGTGTTTCTAGATCACGTAACAACGCTAATTGACGAGGCTAAGGTTTCATTTGAGGACTTGCCTTTTTTTAGAAAACGGATTTATTTTAACCCTATTGACATAATAGGATGCCTAACGTGTTTCCGATGATGGAAATTTGGCTATACTATACTTATACTAATACTATACATACTGTGTGTTTACTAGGTGGTAGAGTTCAGCAGCGACTCGCCCGGATTGGTACCACCGCCGTACCTACTCCTGCCGCCAAAACGTCATGACGTATTCCGGTTCGGAGAGTAAGGTAGCCGGTAAACTTACTTTTGCTCGAGGCCTAACATCTTGGCCTCAGGTTGGCAACGCATTATTACCACCTTTGGTGTCTCTAGGCGGCGTGAATTTCTTACCATCAGGAAATACGTCTGCTTGTTTGCCATCCAATATCATTAAAAAAAACTGTATATGGCTATACTAATATAATGTCAGTCAGGTCATCGAGCATAGATGATTGGTTTTTTCAAAATTTCGAACGTGTAACCGTAACATTCGATTATTAGGAACGTAATAAACCCACCGCACTTTAATCTGACACGCTAAAGTATATTTTCAAGCCAAAAAACGCAAACTGCATAAAAGAAGTGCTTAAATATCGTATCTCTTATATCATAATCTGACGTCCGAATAACTGCCAAAATCTTCTCTTGGGCTCCCCTAGTATAATAGTAGCTTTACCGACATCCAGAATGCTTCAAAATTCAGAAAATAGTCCGGTGAAGTTGTAAAAACCGCGAGGTTAGCAATATATTTACCCCGTGTTGGTCCGGGCTCCTTTGTAGAATAGACCATCTGCCTTCCTTTGCCAGGCAGCTCTTAAAAGGCGAGCATAGGCTCACCGTCACTAACACCGTGACATCCTACTAGGTGGTAGAGTTTCGCAGCGACTCACCCGGATTGGTACCACCACCTTACCCATTCCTACCGCCATAACGTCATGACGTGTTCCGGTTCGGATGGTAAGGTAGCCGGTTAATTTACTTTTGCTCGAGGCCTAACACCCCGGCCTCTGGTTGGCAACGCACCATAATCACCTTTGGTGTCTCTAGGCGTCTGGAATTTCTTACCATCAGGAAATCCGTCTGCTTGTTTGCCTTCCAATGTTATAAAAAAAAATATGAGCCATTTAAAAAAAAGGCTTCAAAAACGATGTCTCAAGTTATGCTGGCAGATTAAGTGTCAGTAATAGTAAATCGCTATTCTTTTACCTTAACCTACTAACAATTCAGAACACCCTTTCATTCTTTAATAAAAGAAAATTAATAACCTGAATCCAAGGTCTATCTAGGCTTTAATAAAGCTTTAAGAAACCCTCCAAGACTATCAATTAGCCAATGAAAAGATTTCGTATAATAAAAGAAATTATGAAAAGAAAAACTTATTTGGTATCATAATGTAATATTCGAATAAGGAAGATTAACAATAATTGTTTTCATAAGGCCTAGAAAAATCTAGGTTAAAAAGTGTAGCTTTAACTTTAATAAAGAATAAGCTTTTCCAAGAAATATTGCTTTGGTTTGCAAATTGCTTTTATTATTTTGTGGTAAATAAATCTTGAGGCTTATTGAGGTAGTTCTTTTAACAAACATTATAGTGGTATATTTGGTTTCTGACTTGTTTAAAAAAATATATCAACTTATCCTATGAGGTATATTGTCAAAAGCTAGCATATCTTATATACATATATAAATCAGTTACTGTTCGTTAGTCTCGCCAAAACTCGACAACAGCTGGAACGATTTAGCTAATTTTGGTTTAGAATTATTTGTAGAAGTTCAGGAAAGGTTTAAAAGATAAGAAAAAAGGAAAAACTGCGATGGAGCTAGGAAAAACAATAATTTAAGTTTTCCACACACAAACAGAACGGGTAGAACGAAGTTCGCCGGAGACAGCTAGTCTTAATATATATATTTCTTGTGCTCGTATGTTTGTCACTGAACTCCTTCTAGACGACTGGACCGATTTTGATGAAACTTTATGTGTGTTCAAGGGAATTCGAGAATAGTTTGGATTCACAATTTGGTCTCCTGGAAAATGTTTTTTTTAATTATTTTTTTAATAATAAGTAGTTATTGATTTTGGAATGTTCCACATTGGATCCGACAGACTGAGCTACTATCGAAGCATTAATGTCAAGCGATACGAAGTTTGCTGGGTCAGCTAGATTCTCATAATAGTTGACCAAGTGGAAGAGTTTTGCAACAACTGGCCCAAGTGGTTTAACTGGAAAATCCACCACCGTTGATTCCTTGGTCATTTGAAGGAAATGTCAAATTATTCTCCATGAATGAACGCCAAAAGCTAGCAAACTTTTCATTAACATAGTTGGCCAGATGAAAGAGAATTGTGATTACTACCCTTACTAGTTTAAGTGGAAAAACTACTACTTACCGTTGTGTCCTTGGTCCTCAGAAGTAAATATGTACTTATCGAGGAAGATTTTTTTAGACTTATTTTGCATTAACAGGCAAGCTTTCATAAAAATTATATGTTGAGCGACCACATTCTAATTGCTTTTCTTACTGGCGGCATAAGGGTTTTAATACACAATTTTTGTCAATAGTATATGAAATCGGTGTGTACACTATTTTTGTATGTAATATAACCATTTTCTTCTATAAACTTGCAGCACACGTCCACATGTAAATTATATGAAAGCTTGCCTGTATGATGCTACTTCCAATTCGTTTTCTTACTGGCGGCATAAGGCTTTTAATACACAATTTTTGTCTATAGTATGTGTGATCGGTGTGTACACTACATTTGACGTGTAATGTAATCATTTCTTCTATTTTGCAGTACGAGTGCTATTTTGGTCAGAGCAATTAAGCGGAAATTTTTTAGAGTTTAAAAAATGTTTATGTACATTTTTTTTATTTCTACATTAATGAGAGGTTTGATGCACATTAAAAAATATATTATTTATGGCAACAATAATTATTACCAATTCCATAACACTGCTGAATATTTAGCTGATAAGACGGCTTGGGATTAATTGCTCCTCATGCCAATATCTAATAAATACAATCTATCATTACATTAATTATTGTGAACATATTTCAATATAAGAAAAAAAGACAAGCCCACTGAGTTTCTTGCCAGATCTTCTCAGTGTGCGTCCGCATTCCGATCCGGGGGTAGATTTATTATTATATAGACGCGTCACAGATGCCTCTTGTACGTTTACGTGAAATATAGATAATTTATTATTAATATTATTAAAAATATTTATTTACAACATATACATATACATATATGTATACATACATACATAAACATATACATATATATTTAACTTTTTGAACTTTTATTTTATTTACTCTTAAGTTCCTTTCACTTTTTGTTGTAAACAATTTAGTCAATACTTACTAAGAAATGTAATCAATCGATCATATCATCTACAACGCTACCTAAGATTTATACTGTCACACAACCTAACTCCAGTAATATACTACAAAATAAAAAACAACGCTATTAAATCGACAACTCGTCATTGCGGTACAACCCCGAATAAAGGTATACCGAATGTCTACCGAACCCTAGACGCGTAGGTATAAACACGTTTTCGTTTTTTTGTATTTCATACATTGGCTGATGTGTACTTGGCCTAATCTCAAGAAATAAAAAAGTATAAAAATAATTATAAGATATATGAATCTTCTCTACATGTGTTTAAAACCTAACTCCTAAATGACTGGACCAATTTGGGTTAAAATCTTGCGTGTATATTTTAATAGATGCGTGGTTCGAAAATACAATCGATCCTTGTAGGTGTATGTCACCAAAATTAGTCGGGTTATTCAATATATATAACAAATACCTGACCAGCATATTAAATTAAGCGTTAACAACTTATAATCAGCTGTTAAATACCTAATTTCACTTCCTTATTCTCCCTGACAATGATAAGTCGTTTCTTACACAAGTAATTAAGATGGATGCCTGCTACGTATTGTTTCTGAGGTATGAGGAAAAAGGGGCCTTTTTGTGGAATAAATGGGGGATTATGTGGAAATTTTAGGGCATTAGTCCTGACAAAACGGCAAATGTCCCTTGTCAAACGGTTTATTGTGCGCCGTGACGTGGCATTATCACTCATGCGTTTGGTGACTTGTAGAATGGAAAATCACTGCTCTATTTTACAAGAGGAGGGTAGGAAAATAAAATAAAAAAAAGTATCTTCACGCCCATATCTCCGAAGAGGTAGGCAGAGGCACAACCAGGGCTCCCACGACTAGCCGAAGACACTAAGTCCCATAATGTGATAGGTGGCAAGCCTATCGCCAACCGGGCACATTTCCAATCCCGAGCAAAATTTTTTTATTAGGAAATTGGAAAAATCCAATTTTCTTTTTTTGTTGGTCGACCCGGGATTCTAACCCAGTTGTTCGTAAGGGTCTGCAAAGTAGAATAGATCATTTGCCTCCCTACCGGGTAGCTCGTAAGAGTCGAGCACTGGGTAAAATAAAATCATTATCAACAAGACCACTGATTACTAGGAGTGCTGTGCAAGAACTTGCCCAGGTTGGGATCTACCGCCTTATCTATTCCTTAAGTCGCCTTCTTAAGTCGCCTTAAGGCCCCATACTCAGTCAGCCAGAAGAACCAATCACCGCGCTCCCCCGTTCCATGATTACTATGAACAATCATGGCGCTCTAAAGTAAACGTCTTAAGCGACAAATCATTATTTTTGACACTATAAAAGTAATTTGAAAAAAGTATGAAAACTGAAACACTTATCTTTTAGGTATAGTACTTATCTATGTTTATGTTAAATCTGGTGTCGATATTTTCACAATTGAAGTAGACAGAAAGCAAAAGCTTTCAAAAAAGGGTTAACTTTTTGATTTTTTTCTATCGAGCAAAGTGAAATGAATCGTGTTTTGGAAACACTAGTCTAGTAAAGCATATTCATGTTAATCTTGTGTATTTTTGTCAGCAAGGTCCATGATTGCTTTGTATGAAAAAAAACAATAAACTGCTGACGTATTTAAGCGTATATGGCCCCTTAATGACTCTGTCAAATTCCGGCCTAGAGGGTATGGTAGCCAGTAGAGTAGCACAATAGTCCTAACCTTCCAGTCACAAGAGAGCGACACACCTGTAACACCTGTGATGTCTATAAGCCACAGTAACCTCTTACCATCAGGAGAACCGTATGTTTGTATGCTGACCTCTCATATCAGTAAAAAAATAATTGAAACAATTTGAGAATAGTAAAACTGCAAAATGAAAGATCCATAAGATAGCAACGCATATATAACAAATTTAATAATCCTCTTTCACTTTTATTCAAAATTTGTCTTCAGTAAAAAAATATAGGCCTTAACAAATAGGTATGTTTGTGTAGAAACCTCTCATTATCTTAAAATATTCGATATTCCTCTTATAAATCTTGCGTCGTAAGATCCGACAAAAATATTATTCACAGGAAAAATCGGTAGCAATTAAACTTGCCGAAAAAATCTTTGCAAAATACATTAATGAAGAAAATGGCCTCAGTTCCGACCTCCGAACCCCGACTAATGAGGGGTTGTTTGTTATGAGCTACGTTTTAATAATAACAATCGATAAACTTATACCTTAATATATATAAATCTCGTGTCACAATGTTTGTACTCAATGGACTCCTAAACCACTTAACCGATTATAATAAAATTCGCACACCATGTGCTGTTCGATCTAACTTGAGAGATAGGATAGCTTATATCTCAATTTCTGGTAAAAAAATTACCATCCGAGCGAAGCCGGAACGGGCAGCTAGTATCCATTATATATCTTTAATATTAGGCAAAAATGTAAGTAATAAGTTATTTGTATTGAAAAAAAGCAAAGAAAGTATCTTCACGCCCATATCCCCGAACGGGTAGGGCAGATGTACATTGTACAACCAGGGAACCACGACTAGCCGAAGACACTAACAATGTGACAGGTTGCAAGCCTATCCCCAAACGGGCACATGTCCAATCCCGAGCAACATCTTTTTTTTATTAGAAAATTGGAAATATCACATTTTCTTTTTGTTGCCCGACCCGGGATTCGAACCCGGGACCTCATGAAGTCCAGTCCAATACTTGGACCGCTAGACCACAGAGGTGACTATTTGTATTGAATAATTAAATGATCAATTTTGAAACAATATCCAGATAATAGATGACATTAAAAGAGTTACTTTTCTTTAAATATATTTTCCCTGGACATAAGTATTATACCTATTTGGAAATATTAGCTTACTGAGGCAATCTGAACTTTTTACTCGTTTGTTTCTTCCCGCACCACAAGAAAATACTGTTCTAAAAAAGTAACATAATGCCCATATCTCAAAGAGGGTAGGCAGAGGCACAACTAAGGGATCCATCCACGACTAGCCAAAGACACCAAGTCTTAGAGGATAGCGAACTAGTACATGGCACTCCTTATAGTAAGACACAACAGTGACCTATAGACACCATAGATATTACGGGTGCGTAGCTGTCCTGAGGTCGGGATGAAATGCCTATTGTGCAAGTCTACCGGTTATCTTACCATCCAGACCGGAACATGACAGAGTCCTTATGGCGGCGTGAATAGGTAAGGCGATAGATCCCTAGTTGGGCTAGTTGCTGCACAGCAATCTACCACCAGTGAAGTTGTTGGTAATGAGCAATATTTTAACTTTGCACGCCTTTAACGACCTGCCTGGCACACAAGCAGAATGTCTATTCTACATAGAGGACCCGGATCAACACTGAAACACGAAAAAAACGAGGTTTTGGTCGTATTTCCACTATTCTAAGAATATTATTAAAATACATAAATATAGAAAATTGGATTGATTTTCGATCCTTGCATCCAGAATAAAGAGATGTTACTTGTATGCAACTTTTAGTAGGTAATCCAGTTTAAGTAGGTAATCCATTACTTTTATTAGATAAAAAAATATGACTTTCTAACATTTTTTATCGATTTGTCGCCCTAATAACAAAAAAAGTACTTTATTTACTATTAAGTTAATGATGTTAGTCAATAATATAATGTAATAATAAGATAATTTTTAATGAAAAATTTCACTAAAACAGACAAAGTGAAAGCGTCTTTTATCAATTTCAGTACAGTTGCTAAATAAAAATGTTATACGTATGATTGTTACAAGTTTTGTGAGCGGTTTTCTCCGTGTATTAAATTTATTCAGCTCACCTGCAGGAATATATAGGGATATCGGGATAAAAACTATCTTATCTTTAAGTTGGACTAATTTACATATAGTAAACTTGATTAAAACTATTCAACAGTTTCCGAGTTTATTCCGAACATTTTCCTATATTCCTAAAAACATGTTTTTTTATTCCTACATATCGTGACATAAGATTATAGAGTGTATAAGATTAAATTCGTTTATTTTAATGTGGTTTTTGCCTTATTTAAAACGCAATAACAACGACCCACAAGGTTTGTTAGTCAAAAGATTTAATGCCTTAGGGTTTTAAGCTTATACATAGACAAGTATCTTCACGCCCATATCCCCGAATAACTAGGCAGAGGCACAACCAGGGCACCCACGACAAGTCGAAGACACAAAGTCCAACTACGTTATAGAGGCCAAGCCTATAGCCAACCGGGCACATATCTAATCCCGTGCAACCTTTTTTATTATTAGAATATTTGAAAAAACCAAATTTTCTTTACATTGCCTGACCTGGGATTCGCACCCGGGACCTCACGCAGTCAAGTCCAACATATGGACCCCTTTTTTTTATAGTGTGGAAAATCCCCCCGGATACCCACCGCTCTCGGGGGAGAACGGCGGGTTATGTTGGACTCGAACCGACTAAAATCCACACTATGACCTTCTTGCTGCCCGGCTAGCAGCGCGATGGGGTCGCGTTGGCATTCACCATCTCGACATCTGGACCCCTAGACCACAGTGACATAGACAAGACTATTTTAATGAAATAGCCTGCCTGTCTTTCTAAATTTAGCCATCCTTGACTCTGAAACTTTTCAAATTACATAAAACGTTAAATTTTATAAATTATTAACTAGTTACCACAAACTTCTTGTCCTATAAACAGGGCTTTATAGTTCAATCCCTTCTAAAATCAATATTTGATTCCGAGTTTAAGTGTCTGAACGTATGGACACCGTGACCTGTTTCTTCTCTATTGTTACAAAGCATAAAACATCGTTTAGGGAAACTAAACTTTATTTTAAAGGCCATAAAACGTACAATCCAAGTTCTTCTCCAGGGATATTGCCGGCTATTGTTGTACTGCTATTGTTGTTTTATACATAGCTATTCGTTGTTCTTTACCTCCACACCTTGGTTATAATTTTTTTGAAAGCTTAGTGATATGACTTTAGTCGATTTATCATATGTCACTTGTGTAAAGAGCGCTTAATAGGTATATGATTAAGCTTTTGCTTCAGAACGTCTAATATGTTTAGACTAGTGATGTACAGAACATCGGTTCCGATAAGTCGGTACTTCCGATTGTTTTCCCACATGTGGTTCGGACTTCGTTTCCGACACTTTTAAACGCAGGCTAAAGCATAACAGATAACGACCGAAGCTTTCAGCAACTGACCGCCTCGTTGGTCGAGTGGTTAGCGTACTCGCCTAACTACAACGACCAACCGCAAGGCTCGAGTTCGAGTCAATTTGTGAAACTGGGATATTTATTTATTTTTAGCTAATATTATAAATACTTATATTATAATCGCGAAAGTCTGACTGTCTGCCTATCTGTGTGTCTCTTACGGCTAAGCAAATCGACCTATTTTGATGATCGTATAAGCGTGTATACCTAAAGCATCAAGTTTCAACAAAGACCAACCTACAAAGTAGGAGATAAAATTTTATATGATAAACTATTCTATGCTGCTGAGCTCGCAAGAAAATAGCTAATTTATTGTTAACTTATTAAGATTATAAAAGTTGAGCATTCTAGAGATTTGTTGTTTTCAGTAAAATATACATGTTTATTTACCATTTTTCACAGTGCATCTGACTCCTCATTCGGTTCCGAATTTCATAAATAACTTCGAAAACTTTGATACCAGCTCCGTTAAAATTACCTCCGTTACATCCCTAATTCAGACTCTCAAAGTGACGTCATCAAAATTGTCGGCGGTTTCCAAATCTTCAGACTACTGCGACGTTCTGAGATTTGACATCCTTTGTTGTCAAAACAAATGACACTTACTAAGGATGTATTTTTTTCCTCATAAAACATAGTAATTAAAAAAATCGTTTCTTATCGCCTCTGTGGTCTAGCGGTCCGGGTGTTAGACTTGACTGCATGAGGTCTCGGGTTCGAATCACGGGTCGGCCAACAAAAAGA
Source organism: Calephelis nemesis (assembly GCA_002245505.1). Lineage (NCBI taxonomy): Eukaryota > Metazoa > Arthropoda > Insecta > Lepidoptera > Riodinidae > Calephelis > Calephelis nemesis. The sequence continues at coordinate 3,381 of NJDD01006223.1, read as the reverse complement.
AAATTGGATTTTTCCAATTTTCTAATAAAAAAAAATTTTGGTCGGTATTAGAAATGTGCCCGTTTGGCGATAGGCTTGCCACCTATCACATTGTAGGACTTACTATCTTCGGCTAGTCGTGGGCGCACTGGTTGTGCCTCTGCCTACCTTCCCGGGGATATAGGCGTGAAGATACTTTTTAAAAAAGAAGATGGCAACGACGCATTATATTACGAGCAGTAATCGTGTTAGGATTATTAAATCAATTGCTTTAGAAAAATGAAATCACGCTATATTAAAGACATTATACGCGTATCTCCTAACAATATGAAGTATTTTTGTGGGATAAAACAGTGAACAAGCCTACTGTTTTTTTGATGGTAAGACAAGAGACAACAAAGGCCTATATTAACACCATATATTATGTTATATTTTCGTTGCCTGTATCAGGGTTTAAGGGCTACCAACTACCCTCTCAATCAGAATACGATTACACTAAATACTGTCATTAAGGCGGTAGGAATTGGTATCTTCAAAAGTATCTTCACGCCCAAATCCCCGAAGAGGTAGGCAGAGGCACAACAAGGGCACCCCCGACTAGCCGAAGACACTAACTATCACTGTGTGATAGGTGGCAAGCCTATCGCCAACCAATCCAATTACGGGCAACGTTATTTTTCTTAGAAAATGTAAAATAAACGTTTTCTATTTTTTTTGTTGTCCGATCCAGGGATCAAACCCGGGACCTCAAGAAGTCAAGTCTCACGCCGGACCGCTAGACCACAGACTAGGCGATATTCAGAGGCGAATCGGTAAAGCGTGGGATCCTCACCCTTACGTACTACGCCATTGAAGAGCCTTCTATTAGATTATACTATTAGTGTACTCACCAAGTTCAGATCCACAGACGCGCGGTATTATTTCCAAGATGGCGGAGCAGGAGGCATCTTCAAAGCAGAGTTGCCTCGCCAGGAGACAGTTCAATATCGCCATCGTTCCTTTTATCCCCGGACCTGGAACGAACATTTACACATTCACAATTTTATCAAAACTTACTTCACTGCAAATCTGCATTGAAGATATCACATGAAATTTTTTTATCCGACTAGCAAATGATAGTGTTTTCGTTCTTTTGTATGTATATAAGTAAGAAATAAGTAAAAATAATATATTTCATACTCAATACATAATATGTGTATAAGGAAGATTTCATAATCCTTTATCTTCCAATCTGCAAGATTTTATTTTATTATCTTGACTTTAATGGAATTCAAGCACGAGATCCAGACTATTGGCAATAGGAGCACCCTGATAATACACTCTTAAAAAAAACTCGAAAATCGGTCCAGAAATCGGAGATTCACCTATATAAAAAAACATTATTTTTTTATGTTATAGGAAGGCAAACAAGCAGACGGATTTCCTGATGGTAAGAAATTCACGCCGCCCAGAGACACCAAAGATGGTAATGGTGCGTTGCCAACCTGAGGTCAGGATGTTAGGCCTCGAGCAAAAGTAAGTTTACCGGCTACCTTACCCTCCGAACCGGAGCACGTCATGACGTTATGGCGGCAGGAATAGGTAAGGCGGGGGTACCAATTCGGGCGAGTCGCTGCGAAACTCTACCACCTAGTCAGATGTCACGGTGTTAGTGATGACGGCCTATGCTCGCCTTTTACGAGCTGCCTGGCAAGAAAGGCAGATGGTCTATTCTGCAAAGGAGCCCGGACCAACACGGGGGAAAAAATGAGTCCGAGTCCCTTTTTCGAAGTTGCTGTAAAATACCTTCTCAGCATTGTTCTTGTTGATGATGGGCCATTTAACCTTTCCTCGCCTTTTACAAGCTACCAGGCAGAGAAGTAACATGAGATAACATTAAGAAAGATTTCAGTTTGCTTGTCTTCAATATTACCAAAGTGATTGAAGTTATAATATATTCCTAATGTGATACATGATATGTATACATGTATAACCAAACTATATCATCGGAATTACGTGATTAAGCTGCGTTAGCGAAAACGTGATTGCAATCAGTGATATCCATTAGATATTCGGAAGGTGATTGCTGGAACCTTCGAGAAACTTCCAAGATCTTATCGTTGTTTGAACATTTCATCTTTATGTGGAAGTGTTAGTGCTAAATCAAGAGGTATACTCAGCTAGTTCAGTAATGTGGAAAGAATGACATATGAAAGATTGACAAAGCAGTTATGTAAATGTGATTCCATATTACATAGCAAATCTATATATATCCACACTAATATTATAAATGCGAAAGTAACTCTGTCTTTCTGTTACCTTTTCACGCCTAAACCACCCAACCGATTTTGCTGAAATTTGGTTTGTAGATGCATTCATGAGAAGGACATAGGCATATTATTATTTGGAAATTCAACACCTAAAAGGGTTAAAAGGGGTGGCAAAGTTTGTATGAGAAAAATATTTTTATTGCACATTTGCATGAAACTTTGAATTAATACTTTTTAGTGCAAATGATGAAACACATATTTCAGGGTTTTTCAAAATTTACCCCCATTGGGTTAAAGGGGGTGGCTAAGTTTGTATGGGAAATTTAATTCTATTGAAATATTTTGCGTAACACTGAAATAATGCTCTGCAATACAAATTATGAGATACTTAACTAAGTGTTTTTTGAAAATCAACCCCTATGAGGGTTAACGGAGGTTGCACAATTTGCGTTAGGAATAATATTTAACAGTAATTTTTAAAGTCCATAACAATTAACCACGTACATCAGTTTATCATTAACGAAAAACACACAAATAAATTATGACCTAGATACGAATGAATTATTTTTTAAATCTTTCCTGGAAGTCCAAAAAATAATAAAAAAGGAAAACTAGGAAAAATAACATACAAGGAAAACTAAAAACAGCGAGGGTTGAACGAAGTTCGCCGGAATAGCTAGTAAGAATTTAAGTAAAACATTAAACGTCTTATTAATAAATATATTGTTTAAAATACTCCAAGGCTTAAGTTGATATTATCGTTCCAATAACAGTGCATTAAAGGCAATTTAAATTGTTTAATCCACGCATTTAGCAATTGATTTTGTATAATACAGAAAATAAATACTTTGAAGCCCTTTTTACGAAAACTGCGCGGACGGAGGAGTACGAAATTTGGCGCACTTATAGTTTACGTGTAGGAGAAGTTAAGGACGCTTATACTTCTTAATAATAATGCTAATAAAGTGCATTAAATCAAAAAAATAAAACATCGCACATACTATCATCTAATTGACAGACACAAACAAATATATTCATAACGATAAAAGATTACAGATAGCGCACAAACTATATTCATGAAGTTTGGAAACAAAGTAGTTCCTATAAATCTTAAAGAAAGAAAAAATTTCGCCCCAGACAGGATTTGAACCTG
>NJDD01006221.1:35413-45506 GCA_002245505.1 Calephelis nemesis | reverse complement strand
TCACAAAAGCCTTTAATCCTGTAGCAGCGTTTATGTGACGATATTTTTATGCATGAATGTTCTTGGTCGCTGTATGTTACATGTGACCAAACGTTCTGGTTTTTTATAGGACTTATAGGATAGTATTAGGACTGTACTAAACAGTTGTTATCAATCATCTTAACCAGTTTATCCTAGCATTAATCCAGGTTGTTTCTTAGCTTTAATCGTTGAGACCCAGTTTCTACTTTCCTCTTTTTCCAATTTGTACGATTTTCAGCGTCACTAATAGTGCATACGCACCACGATTTCTAACTAGCTATTAATATCCTCATGCTACTGCATAATTTTTTATGCTTACTGTTTGTATTCGTCTAGTTTTATATCAATCTTCTAAATCAATTTAGACAAAATACGATGAAGACAGTTTTTACAAAAAGGTATCGGTTTATGTGTTGTAGTCCACTAAATTGTAGATGTGGGAAATTATTAATACATCAAATATTGTAGAAACATTCACACTATCATTACCTACAGTCGCAGTATTATGTCAAATATAGAAATGCTTTATCGTCAGGAGCAACTGTTGCAAGCGGTAATGACAAACGTTAATTCACATTTTTTTATGGCTTTAAAAAGGAGAAGGTTTTCAATTTGACTACATGTTTTTTTGTATGTTTATCTCGCAATTACTCAGCCGATACTTTTTTGTTCAAATATGTATCATCATTTTTGAACAAAAAGTAATCGTATGCTAATTTCATCATAATTAGTGTTTTTGATATGTGGCCGGTTGGCTATAGGATTGACATTTACCACATTATAAACTTAGTGTCTTCGGTTAGTCGTGGGTGCTCTGGTTGTGCTTTTGTCTACTTCTTCGGAGATGTACGCGTGAAGATACTTAATTTAATTTTTGTCAACTTGACAACTTAATATTGAAGGTTGGAGTCGGTTTTTGAAAATTTTATGCACTTAATCATGTTTTAACATAATGTTTTCAATGGCTCTCTATAGATATCGATAAATTATTTTAATAGTACAGTTAAAAACTAAACCTAAATGTTTCAATCATAAAATTTCTCTTCAAAACGGATGTTCCAAAATGTTATCGTTTTAAATAGCTAAGTGACTCAAAATTAAGAATGTAAAATAAAAAACAATTTGATACAATAATAAAAGTCTCACTTTTTGTTACAAAATCATGGTCACGATATTATGTTACATGTAAGCACGAATATATCGTCAGGAGAGGCTGTCACTGGCGGTAACGACGAGATCTCCGACTTCCTTACTGACTATAATTTATCTCTCGTGTCAACAGTGCCATTTCGACGGCTACCTGTAATTACGTATGACAAAGGTATTCTGGTGATATACGAATCCCATGTATAATATATGAGAACAAACAGTCACAAACCACATGAAACTGACGCGTTATAAGTTCTCCAAGTAAACTTACTAAAGCTTGATATAATTAATGGGCTTAGTGGCTTTTCATGTTATGAATTTTGCAGAATATGTAATATATAGATATGTTAGAAAACATATGACGTCACAATCTGATTTTTTGTGTTTTATGTGAGATAGACGAGCTTGGCCTATAAGTCTTCATAGATGTCGCAATCTTATGACTTGAATGGTAGCCGTAATGTTGAAGTTTATCCGTTGCATCACTTTGGAACATGGTACTGTGATTTTTGGTTAATAGGTATACCGGTGGATTCCTGCCCGGCATGGCTGTGCCAGTATGGCTTGCATACTGACTTCAAACTAAGTGGAACAGGCTTAAATTTTGAGTTGAATTACTGCCAACAAACAAACTGATTTTTGAACTAAAATGTGTCTAAAATTTATAAAATTTAACCCAATTATTTAAGGTTGTTTGTGTGTGTGTGTATACCCTAAGTATACAAGCTTTGGCGCTACCGAAAAAATAGGACTGCAGTTTTTTTTATAATTACCTATTGAATTTTAAATAAATGTCGTGTTAATTTTCTGACATTTTGTGCAGCATTTTTTTGTTAAATATTTATAAAGAAATTAGTTTATCACGTGTTCCAAATGTTCCAAAGTATTCACGTGCCACCATATCTCACCAATGAGCTTGAATTAGGAGGCCATTCGTTTGCCCAAGACATTGAAATGACTTTCTTTAGTGACTAATGACTATTTCATAAGAAACTTTAAACATTAATTGAAAATAAACAACAAGAAAAACAAATATCTGATACAGTTGAAGTGGCAGTGTTGTGCAAAGGTCTTAATCTATCCCAAGAAAAGGACTAGATAAATAATAAATATCCCTAATGCGGACCTTTTTTATCTTGTGTTTATGAAAAATTGTAAAATATTAGAATCTTACGTAAACATTTATTATTATAGTGATTTTTTTAGGTTATAATAAACGTTTTTTAACAATTATTGTCAACCAATTGAACCCACCTGAAAGTAAACAAACAATTTATACTTAGATAACGGTCGGTAATAAAAAAAAGTATCTTCGCGCCCATTAACCCGAAGAGGTAGTTAGAGACACAACCAGGTCACCCACGACTAGTCGAAGACACTAATCCCCGGTTCCTATATTCAAAAAACGAGTCGTTTTGATTACGGATGGTAGAATTTTGTACGCTTAGTAAGATTACTACCAATTTTCCCCGTATTGGTCCGGGCTTGTTTGTAGAATGGACCATCTGCCTTTCTTGCCAGGCAGCTCGTAAAAGGCAAGCAAAGGCTCACCGTCACTAACATCGTGAATTCTGACTAGATGGTAGAGTTTAGCAGCGACTCGCCCGGATTGGTACCACCGCCTTACCTATTCCTGCCGCCATAACGTCGTGACGTGTTCCGGTTTGGAGGGTAAGGTAGCCGGTAAACTTACTTTTGCTCGAGGCCTAACATCCCGGCCCCAGGTTGGCAACGCACCATTACCACCTTTGGTGTCTCTAGGTGGCGTGAATTTCTTACCATCAGGAAATCCGTCTGCTTGTTTGCCTTCCAATATCATAAAAAAAAAAAAACGGTTGCTCGTTTCCGACTATTGATTCTAAACATTTTTTGAAAATATTGGTAACCCTTCGTTACTTTTGAACAAACTACGAATGGTTTATCTGAAGAATTACGATTCATTGATTATAAGAACCGGGCATTAGTCGTTAATCAAACATACTATTATAACAACTAAACAGTTTAATGACACCAAAACTCACAACGAAATTCCCAGACTCAAAAAGACATACGCCAGCCCCTGACAAATATTGAAGCCTGGTTTTGTAGCGTTACGCGTGCATTGACCCTTCGACGAACAAGGCAGTTTGACAGTAAAGTTGTTGCCTAATGTTTTTTATTTATAATTATTCTTCACCCTGTGACATTACTGCGCATTGCGTGCCTATGGGTATCTTTTTTTTAAAATACTGTTATACGAGCCTTAGTCACGCGGTGACCTTCCTGAACCCCTACCATGAGTTTACGGTGCTCTCGTTAGTGTAAACTCTCATGTTTTTTTTATTTTTACGTACAAACACATAGACTAGTACTATTTAAATTATGCGCTACGGCAATATTATTCAAGCTTCGGAAATCCGAATGTATTTTAAAGACATATCTATATAGAGTTGTTATTACATGATTAATCATTTCGCTTAAATTTAGATTAGATCAGCCTATTTAAAAATAAAAGTGTGAAGTGTAAAAAGAGTAAAAATTGTAAAACCGAAGCGCATAATTTAAATATTAGTGTTGTACATTAATATTTTATGGTAGTATATTTATTTTTACGAACAAATATATACACACATATTTTCTCACCAAGTTCATTATGGGGTAGAAAGTATCGAGTGCGAAATATCGCGGTCCTCGAAGGGTTGCCCGAATTTTTCCACGTACATTACCAAAATTTCATACAAACATGCCGGTTTCAGGCACTTTTTTATGATATTGAAACGCAAACAAGCAGACGGATTTCCTGATGTTAAGAAATTCACGCCGCCTAGAGACACCAAAGGTGGTAATGGTGTGTTGCCAACCTGAGGCCGGGATGTTAGGCCTCGAGCAAAAGTAAATTTACCCTTACCGGCTACCTTGCCCTCCGAACTGGAACACGTCATGACGTTATGGCAGCAGGAATAGATAAAGCGGTGGTACCAATCCGGGCGAGTCGCTGCTAAGCTCTACCACCTAGTCAGATGTCACGGTGTTAGTGGTGGTGAGCCTATGCTCGCCTTTTACGAGCTGTCTGGCAGGAAGGCAGATGGTCTTTTCTGCAAAGGAGCCCGGACCAACACGGGGAACACACGTACAGCATTCTCCACAAGTCAGCCAGTATTCGAGTAGAGATGATTGTGGGGGCGCAGAAATATGTTATCATGGAAATCATAAAGATTATAACGTGAAGAAATATTAATACATAAACCTTAATTAAATAGCAATAATTCAACGTATAGATAGCAAATATCAGACACAAATGTAAATATCCACCTACATAATATGTATAGATATCTGCCTACGAATTTACTTATTAACATAATATTATGTCATAAAATTAAATAACTATATAAAAATATTTTTTTAATGGCTTTAAGGTTGCTAACCTCGCGGTTTTAAAACTTCCCCGGACATTGTCCCGAGCAGAGTGCTTAGCTCGAAACTATAAATATAATTATGCCTCAGAGCATATTCAAATGTATCTCAGTAAATCTAACATAAATAAATTCTCGTGTCACGGTGTGCGTGATTGCACTACTCCGAAACGGCGGGACCGATTCTCATGAAAATGAGTGAGCATATTGAGTAGGTCTGAGAATCAGCCAACATCTATTTTTCTTACCCTTAACTGACAAGGGTGACTCACCTCAATTTTTTTACTAGAATCACATAAAAAAGTAGAGGAACAACGTCTGCCGGGTCAGTTAGTCTTATATATAAAATTCCCGTGTCACAATGTTAGTTACCGTACTCCTCCGAAACGGTTTGACCGATTGTTATAAAATTTTGTGAGCATATTGCGTAGGTCTGAGATTCGGCCAAAATCTATTTTTCATACCCCTAAGTGAAAAGGGTGTCTCGCCCCAATTTTTTTACTTTTTTGTAAATATAGCAGAACAACATCTGCCGGATCAGCTAGTTGTTTCTATGAAAAACGTTCAAGAGCGTATCAAACGGTTACTAAGAAAAATGCTACAGATATCAATACGTAAGTTGATGAATATAATCTACTAGCTGCGTGTTCCGGCTTCGCTCGGATGGTATTTTTTTTATCATAAATTAAGATGTAAGCTACCCTATATCTCAAGTTGGACCAGACTGCTCACGGTGTGCCAATTTAATTTAAAATCAATTATGTAGTTTAGGAATCCATCGCGGACAAACATCGTGACATGAGATTTATATATATTAAGATAGTAACTCATGGTAAAGACTGATATATATCCACTTTAAGCTCAGTTTTAAATAATTCATTCATGGGGATTGGGGTAATATCGTGGCATCTTTAATATATACTCGTATATTGTGCCTTAAAGTAGTAGATACTTTATTCACTTGTTAAGTGAATAATACAATATGGCAAAGTAAAGTACTCGTATATAACCTTCTTGCACTTTAAGTCGCAGTTTGATAAATCAATGTTAATATAATACTGTTTAATATTTCTCGATACATTTCCGGGTTGAGAAACTGTTTTCAGATGCTTTCGGACAAAATTAAAAATTGAGACAACCCTCAAGGAGCAATATAAATATAAATATAAATATCTCTAGACAAGTTACACAAATTGAATCTAACCCCAAAGTAAGCAAATTATATGCTTGTGTTATGGGTGTTAGTCTGCGATTCTATTACACAGAAATACTTAAATAAATACAAGAATAAATTTAATAAACACCCAGACCCGGAAATGCAGACATCTAAATGTTCATCACAGAAATGCCTGCCCCCGTCGGGAATCGAACCTGAGCCTCGCGGTTGGTCGGCGTAGTTAGGCGTATACGCTAGCCACTCGACCAACGAGGCGACACTCAAATTTTGTTTTAATGTCATTTTACAAAACCTAATGTTTTACACTGAATAGAAAAACATTGAAGTATTCTAACATATTATTCATAGACTTAAGAATTAAGATAGACTTAGATAAGGCATATTTTTTAAGAATAAATAATTTAATTTAAATCGCCTCTGTGGTCTAGCGGTTCTGGTGTTGGATTTAACTGCATGAGGTCCCGGGTTCGGGTTGTCGGGCAACAAAGAGAACATTTGGTTTTTCCAATTTTCTAATAAAAAAATGTTGCTCGAGATTGGATATGTGCCCGGTTGGCGATAGGCTTGCCGCCTAACACATTGTGAGACTTAGTGTCTTCGGCTATTCGTGGGTGCCCTGGTTGTGCCTCTGCCTACCTCTTCGGATACTACTACTATAAATAATTTAAGCGCTGTAAAATTCAAAAAATCCACTTTATAATATTACGGCTCAATACACAAAAAATGCATTTACCTCGATTTCTCTGGGATTCTACCATCACATCCAAATTGTAGCAACCTCGGAAGGAAAGCGAAGTATGCTATAATTAATTAACTCCTCAGAAAATATTTACATTCTATGAAACTTAAAACATGTAGGTTTGCAAACAAGTTGCACAATAATTAGTTTAATACCCTGGCCACAGGACAGCGACGCACCTAAAACATCTATGGTGTCAATAGGTTGCGACTATCTCTTCAGGTGAGCCGAGTGCTTGTTCGCTGTCTTTTACAAAAAAAACTGTGTGTGTGTGTGTGTGTGTGTGTGTGTTTGTGTGTGAATTGTGATACACAACATGCTAGGAATAGTAAAATATTGATATTATTCTAAACGTCCATCAAATTTAGAAGCAGCGTTCAACATTGCATGAGTTAAAGCTAAAATTTTCAAAACTCCATTTTGTTTTATGAATTTTGTATTTGATAGTAAGTGTACGTACTGCACGAGTCGATGTAAATTGTAATAAAGATAAAATGTGGAGTGGATTGCAGTGCCATCTGTATTGCGGATGTCATAACTTATCTCTTAACATAGGAGAAGTGCATGCAGGTGACGGAAGTGCAGCTACTTCTACAACTACCCAAGCTACTACCTAGTAACGACTGTTCGTTTATTTTTTATTAGTTTAGTTTGGTTTAGTAGTTAATTTGCCCCTTTCTGTGGCAGGCTTGTGCTACTTTTAGGCTTTTCTTATTATTAGTCATATTTAGTCACTATATACAAAGTCATGTCTAAGTTTTGAGTAAAGCGGAGGCTTCATTACTCAAGCTCATCTAGTGAGATTTGGCGGCAGCGCGGAAAGACACGATACCCTAATTTCTTCATGATTATTTCGATTGTGCACTTTCACTGAACAAAATTGTACAAAATGCATAAATTGACTAATTTCTCTTAATACATATAAACACAAAACTCAATATTTACGAAAAAATCACGACCATTTTCATTTTGTTTTAATTTCACTTGTCCTTTCTGGGACAGGCTAAAAACTTTAGCCATGCTGCCACGTGTTTCGTATTGTACCTATGCTTTATTTCTTCGTTTGGTTTTTGGAATAGGCGTGAGCATCTATCTTCCAATGGTGAAGTTTAATTATATTTCATCAAATTGTTACCCGATTTTAGAAAGTTGGTTCTGAGTCCTAACTAAGTTCTTCAATTAGGACCCAAGTAAAGATGTGGCATATTTACCTAAGTTCATCGAGTGAGACTTGTAGGCGTCAGGAAAACACGTCATGATGAGCTATATATAATTATTTTTTTTTTACTTTTTTAGACTCCATTTCGCGTAGTCATCGCATCACGCCGGAGCGGATAGACCAATTTAGCAATTTTTTTGTTGTGTTGTCAAGAGAAGGTTCATATGAAGAGAAGACTGGGAAATTTTCAAAGAAATTAGGAAAAATAATACTTAATTTTGTTCCCATACAAACGTTGATAGCTATTAATGTCAAGCAATACGAAATCCGCTTAGTCATATTTAAAAAAAAACATTCTCCTTGGTCTTCACATCACTTTTGAATGAATGAATCAATTTTACTAACTCCTTTTTGTTGTGTTAGTTATTGTCAAAAAAGGATCGTATATATATGAAAAATAAGAACAGGACAACGAATAAAACTGCGTCCATTTTTTATCTTGCTTTATTACCAAAACTTGCTTTATTTGTGATTGAGCAGCTTCTTGATTTTTAGAGTTTCGTGGCCAAAGGTTGAAGTCGGAACCCTTATAGATTAGTCATGTCTGTCTGCCTGTCCGTCCGTATGTTACAGCAGGTGCAGGCATACATTTTCGCCGCACCGTAGAAAGAAAGGGGGATACTTCCTCTTCTATGCCACGCCGTCTGCTTACTCACCATTCGTCTTACGATTTTTCGATCAGGTCATGCATCCTGACGCAGGTTTAGAAATTTGTACCCATTCCAAAAAAGTGCGCAACGCCGCTAAAGAAGTTTTCACTTCAAAAACAAGCCCGCCGAGTTTCTTTCGCTGAATCTTTTCAGTATGTGGCTGCGATTATAATCTGATGGTATTTATAAAAAATTCGATATATCCCTCCAAAAAAAAGTTTTTTATTCATTCTGATTCATACATATCTCCACGCCAAGTTTCTTACTATTTAGAGAGAAGCGAGTGCTGAATAGGACGGTTCTTTTTCATACAAACATGCCAGTTTCTGATATTGTAGTTTTGGAGACTCTTAAAACCAGCGCTTGGAACCGGTACTAAAAGTACCGGTTCTGGACCGGTATCTAGCGGTTCTTACCATTACCATACCTGGGTACCGGTTGCAAAGTGGGTACCGGTACTCCGTATACCAGTATCGTCCCGATACCGGTTCCTAGCAAGTACCGGTATCAATACCGATAAAAACCGATATCTAATTAAGGTACCCGTTTAGTCCAAATGCGACCACCTTCGAATAAAAACTCAAGCAATTTGGTTGCAAAATTAAAATGTTATTCTTACAAAGCACATTTATTTGAGTGTATATACGCCCGAACATACAAATTATACCATAAACATATACGTACTAATTACGTTCGGGAAAATTTACGATCGTTTTAGATCGAGGGGACCCGCCATAACACCAACATCGCAAATCGCTCATAAAGTTCCCAGGTGTTGCCATTATCATTTTACCTATCATTTATTATACCCAGGGTACTTACAGATGTTCAACTTTAAAGACATGCATCATGATATATAATATGTGACATTGTAGGTATTATTTATTTTATGAGTTACAACTAGTAGTAAAATACAATACATCAAGTATGTTTCTGACCTCTTGACAATACTATAACGTATTTAGATTCAAGTATCTGCGTTACTCTGTACCCTTCTTGATAGTGAGAAGAAGGGGTCGAAGACTGAAGCATGATCGGATAAAATTATTGATTTTGAACAGTTGAATTATGCGATTCATGAAATTATATGAACTAGTAGTTGCCCATTGGTCGAAATTCGACCAAACTAAATTTTTATTTAATTCGAAATAAAATTAATTTATGATCAGTACTTATGCCTGGTTGTTTGCCTTTCAATCTCATAAAAAACCAAAAATACTTTTTTGCAACATCCACGCAATACAAATATATTTTATATATCTTAAAACATTTGTTGCGAAACAATTTGCACACGTCATGTATCTCTGTAAGTTCGAAATTACTTATAATAATATAATAAATTGACAGGATATTCATTTTTTCTATTCTCTCGTTGTTGATCTCTAAGATAACGTATATAATAAAGTGTAAAATTAATAGAGACACAAAAAAGAATGACATATAAATTAACAATCACTACATCCATACTAATATTATAACTGTAAAAGTCAGTCAGTCTGTCTGTAGGTACTGTTTTACGATTAAACCGTTTAACCGATTTTGATAAAATTTGATATGCATATAGCTGAAGATCCGGGTTAGAAATAGACTATCTTTTAAAATTAGCCCCTAAAGGTATATAAAGGATGAAATTTTGTATGAGAACCATAACTATTCCACGCTAACAAAGAAGCGAGTAAACAGATAGTATAAGGTATCAAATAAAAGTCGCTGTTTTCTGTTTCTAAGTTTTCTGCTGTCTGTCCC
>NJDD01006219.1:74879-98642 GCA_002245505.1 Calephelis nemesis | reverse complement strand
ACGGTATTTACCGGTAAAAAATAGAGGTATCTGATAACGTTTCAAATCCCTGCCAACAAAGTTAGGTTACAAAAATGTTTACAACAACTGTATGAAAGCCTAAGAGGATTAAGGTCTTGGCCAGTGGAAATCAATACTTTATTTATATGTATATCACGCAATATTTACTACTGCTTACAATATATCCACATAGACATCTTGAATACCGAATTTGAAGCTTTTTGGAAGAATAAAGGAAAGAGGCAAGTGTCGGTTCTTTTGTCTAGACTCTAGACTAGATAATCGAATTTGCCAAAACCAGAAGGATTCGTGCCACTACCTGATACCTATACCTGCCGCCTCATCACTGCTCGCCTTCATCATATTTATTGAAGGTGAGGTAGATCAAGTGACACAAGAGACTTAACAAAACTAGCCTCACATTAGCACTGTTAATGTCTAAAGGCAAATTATTACCAACAGGTAAAAAGCGAAGAAGCTTGTAAGGTTGTTTGCCTTTAAATTTTGTTTTAACACTTTTAGAGTAATTTCAAAGACATTTCTTAGCTACCTCGTTTAATTCACTGTTGTAACCGGTTAGTAATGATAATATTTTTAAATAGTTGCTACTTATGAATTTACAAGAAAAACGACTCAACCCTAACTGTTGGTTTAAAGAAAAACTTGATATGTATATTTTATATTGAGACGAGCCCCTAGTTGCTATTTGTAATACTATGCCCTGCAATGGGCTTTAAGGCATCCATAATAAGTTATATCAAAGGAGTGAAACATGATGAATGATGTACTTATAAGTTTCTAAGACCACCTTCCATCCCCATCATCATTTCAGCTTTAGAATAACATAATCATAAAGCCTTAAGCTTACTGAAAATTTCAACTTTCACTATGTTGGGGCCTCCATGGGCGACAATACACTCAACATCACATTGCAATGTAGAAGCAAATTTTCAAAATTAGTAATTATCAATATTTTTTGTATCTGTTTTTAAAAACTGAAGTAAATTGAAATTATAATATCAAAACAATTAGTTTCTGTCCATTGTTTATTGCAATAAACAAGATGCGCATCTTAAACAAATACATTTAGGTCCATTTTGTTTCAAAATTTGCAATTTTGATCTGTAGTTTATAATATTATTAATTCAACAGTAAAGCTCAGTTTCGTTCAGTTATTTTTAGATTTAACATCTTAAAAAAATGTAGTTTTGTAATTTTTCTTATTTCAAATTAATTATTTATAGCTCAATATCACCACCATCTTCAATCATTTCTCCAGTCGCTGGTACCATAACTGGAGCAACGATTACTTGCTTTTTGCCCTTGGCATCCATCACTTCAATAGTCTCAGGTTCAACCTCCATCTCTGTTTCCTCCTGTGCCTTACGTTGTTTTAGACCTGCTGCTGGAGATCTGAAATAATGTACATTAGGTTTTAAATATATAAATGGCTAAGAAATACATACCATTATCCACAAATATTAACATAATTTTTCTTCTTAAATTTAGGGGCTCTTTTGAAGAAAATACTAACTGAAGCCTGGCAACTTGTCAAAGATGATGAAATATTTGTCAATAACAGTATGACATGAAAATGAAATGTAAAGTTCTTTACCTTTTTGTGTTTGCATTATAGTAACTTTCATTAAAAAGTAGACATCAGTGGTAATTTTGTTGTTCATAAACTAAACTGCTAATAATGCTAGATTTTTCAAATGCAACTAAAATAACAGAGATGTAACATTATAGACATGTCAGATTAGTCCAAACATGTCAAATTAAGAATTTTTTAATCAATGTTTTTCAAGGTATAGATTAAACTTCTATAGGAATGTTGCATACAGATTAATCTGACAGCAATTAAAGATATTTTATTGAATCAGGCATTACTTTGCGGTCGAAAAGTGTTTTGTCCCTTTTATTACTTTCGTTGAAAGAAGATAATGATAACTTAAATTAGTTAGGGAATACAGAGCAAAATTACCACTATAAGTTTGATTTTTAACATTCCGAAAATAACCAAGAACTGTAGTCATTAATTCAATTTCTTCAAGTATAACTTCCAACTAACACTTTGTTATCAACATTTGTAGGAAATTCTATATCTTTCAAATTTAGGTGTTTGACATTGACAGTTTAACGTATTTGAAAGGCTCACAATTTATTATATTTCAGTATCAGATTGGCAATGCGCTATTGTGTTTATAAGCACACATTTTAATTATTAATTTAATGAAGCTGTTGCAGCAGGGATGACCAATTCAGGTGATTTACTGAACAGCATGAGGATTTTAACTAACTTCACAAATCAAATAAGTCAGTAAACACCAGAAAACAGGGCTATTGGATTCAAATAGATGAAAGCAAATTAGTAATCTCTTACAAAAGTACTAGACAAATTACTGATTTAAGTAGACACAATATTAATAAAACAAATAAAAATTAGTAGCTTATAAATTTTACATAACTATATAGGTAATGTGTAGACAGTTTGTAAAAACATTGAAGTGAGTTAGGTGGAAATCTACAGTGAAATGTATTCTACGTAGTACTACACATTTGTCAAATAATACATCAAGTAGTTTGAACAGAAACAGAACTAAAATTTTTACAATACTCTTTCTGTGTCTAATAAACACGGAGTAAAGTACGCCAAGGTTTAACTCTGTATTATAGTCTTTATTACAATGTGATACAGACTATAATATCAACTTAATATTACTCCTACGGTAGTCCATGTTTATTAATAAGGCGGTCTGGGTTTTGTTTCTTATACAATATATAACAAGTAGCTAGCATTCTTTTTAAAAATATTTAATAGTTTTACTACTGTTTTTGTATAGGTTATTGTGTTTCTAATGTTGTTAAATATTACACAATTTCTTACCTTATCAATGAAATATCTCTTTGCACTTCCCTTACGTCTTTCTGCCATTCAATTTCACGTCCTTTCCTTAGTCTTTGCATGATATAATTATTAGACCGCTTCTGTCTTATTTCTTCTACCTTTTTCATAGCTTCAATGGCGTTATTCCATAATTCCCGACTGTATTTTACTGGCGTATGGCGGCGTTTCTCAAATTCGAAAGATGGGTCAATTGCCAATTCTTTGCCCGCTGTTTTACGATAAGTTTTAGTCCATTTAGTTTTACGTGGGTTCTTTTTCTTTTTAAATGCTGCATGGCATTTAGAGCGACAAAATCTGAAAATCTAAACAACTTAAAAATTAAAAAAACAATCACGATTAAATCAAAAACCTAACTTAACAATTACATACCTTGCAGTCATTCCGTACAAATTGAATTCCATGTCCAGGATATATCCTGGAAGAACAGAAATAACATGTTTCAATACGCATTTTTAAATATTACTTTTGCACGTGTTTATAAAACTTATCGTGCAATCCAAAAGAAATGAAAATTAAATTGACATTTGACAAATGACAATTAATGGTCAAAGGGATGAAACGATACATCATGATTCAGAAAAAATCGATTTTACAACAGTGGAACATCGATTTTTATCATATATTTTGTTCTTACACCGATTTTCAAACGATATTTTTTAAGAATATTAGCCGGAGGTAAGAGCTTTAACAAAAAACTGCAATCCGACGCTATGCAAATTAACAGCCCAGAAAATTGCAACATGAATTGCTGTGATGCGATTTCGTGCACCAAGGCGTCTCTCACGTCTCAACAGTACCTACTAAATGTCTATTCTATTAAATTCTAAATTGAAAACAAGTTTGTGACATGGATCGTAAAAAAAAGTGTGACCTTTTGTTATTGGTTGAAAGATACAGAAAACGAAACAAAAAAGATTTTGGGTTCATTCATTTATTACTGTTACGAATCCCGATGATTTTTATAATCTTCATTACTAGTGTCCCAAAGAACAGGGCGCTCTTCAATCAGTGATATTTAAAGTCAACGTCGTACTTACTCTGTCATTTTTTTAAATTAAAGTACACTTGCCCACTCGCAGTCTCAGAGCGAACTAAACATAGCATGGTCAACAAGTGTGACGTAAAATCGCAGAAATACGCGATGTGAATCAGTTCGCCGCAGAGGCCGCAGGTTTTTGCGGTGCGACGTCGCATTGCAATTTTGTGTACAAGCCCTTAGGGCTTAGGGTCGCGTCGTGTCACAGTTTTGTGTTCAACCCCTAAATTAAAATCGTGCAATCTATCGACGATCTTATACGTGACGTTTTTTTGTCGCGCATTTGATTGCACTTTGTAAAACAGTGAGTCGTGTTTATGTGCGTAATATTACTTATTACAAATTAGTGTCAATAATCGTTAATTGCATTTTCTAATAACTTACATAAGTACGATAAGAGATTTTAGAAAAGCTTTACTTTAAGAAAGTTACCAGAAAACCTATGCTGTTTTTCAATAATCAACAACAATAACTTAGCAATAATCTCCGGTTCGCATATATTTAATTACTGTACCCACTACATTACCCATTTAATTTTTTGCTACATTCCAGAATTTAGTAACTAATATGCATTATGTAATATTTTTTTATTACAATGTAACTTATCTATCTTTTTTGATTTTGAAATAAACTGCTTCTGAATTTTCAGTAATTGAACGATAAATTTGAAAAATGTTTGTTTAAAGAGTATTTATATTTCTTGGTTTGTATTAATGTTATTTGTTGTTGCTGTAGGTATTGGTAAATAATTTTCTGAACTGACATCAAAACTGACATTTAAAATAACTTTTAAAGAAATTTATTTAATGTTGTAGGAAATAAACTTGATAGAATTAAGTTAAAACAGTTTGTTGCATTTTACAAAAGATCACAATCGAACTAGAACATGTACGTGAATACAAGAAAAGCAGCGACACACGAAGGCAAACAAATAAACAAATTCTTCTTCAAACTAATATTTGGCAAAAAGTACCTAGTTAATTAATGCTGACTTTTTCCAACATCCTCCTTCAACCATAATACCAACTTGGACGTCGTTAGTATGGTAAGAGAATTAGCGACCATTTCATCAATTTGTATGACGTAGCGGACATCAAATGCTCCTCCATGTGTTGCCGTAAAAATGACGCCGTACATCAATATGTTTGTCCCTAGAATTATAGTCTTAATAGCACACAACACTTCTACGGTTTACCGAGGATAAATTGTAAAACCTACCTATCGAATTATGTCAGAAATTTCATTTCTAACATTGATGTTTTTTTGTCACAAAGTTACATCCCTAAGTATGAGATGACAATCATTGACAACAAAATATGTCACTAACGGCAGCTGAAAAATGTTGACACTACTATTTATTCTACACATTCAAATGAATGACATCAATACTCCAAAAGAAGAAGAAAAAGAAATTAATAACATAGGAAAATTGTATCATTACAATTGAGAAAGAAATGCTAGTAAAAAAGTAATTAATAGTAATCAAAATTGTTATTTTATGGATAGGTTTTAATTTTTGTGCTGCCATCTACTTTTTATCATTTGTATGAATAACATCTATTCTGCAGTTAATGTACATTTCATATGCTTAGAAGATCGATAGATGGCGCACTTTACATTAGTCACAAAGTCTTACTTATCTAGGTACACATTATGTTAGACAGGGCTTACTCATTTTTGGGCTTGTGGTTTGTGAATTGTTAATATTTTAATTTCGTTTAAGTTTGTTTGATGAAACTTTGTGCTTCTTAGAGGTATTAAAAGTGACATAAGATACTTTTTTAATGACTTTAATTCAAGCGAATTCGTGGGTAAAAGCTACCTAGTAGGTAACTAATGAAGTCACTAATACTATTTACATTACTCATTTTAAAACGATTACTTTTACTATAAATTCGTTTTATATAGGAATCGCATTACTCGGCTATACCTAGGGCCCCAAAGCTCTCATAGGGTCTCAAAGGCAAATAAATTCGCTTACACAGAAAAGAGATGTCATTTTTACTCTGGCATATGTAGGTAAAATTATTATCGTCAACACTATGTTGTAGGTATATTAATACATAGGTTTAACCATATTTTAACGCCAAATTGAAGGTACCGTATTTTGTTGAAGTGAAAACTTCTTTAGCGGCGCTACGCACTTTTATTGGATTGGGTAACAACTTCTAGATCGCGTCAGATCATCAGAACGACATGCGCGAATATCTAAATATAATCTAAAATAAAACGTAGATTCATTGCTGTTTTTGTATTGCTTGGATATATTTCCGAGGAGTATAGGATACACAATGGATAATACGTATGCCGCAATATACCTACCTACCATTACATTCTCACAGATAGCAGATACGTATAATATCAACAGACATTGCTCTATTTGTTCCATCTTGAAAATAAGCTGTATGTGTAGACGAGCAATGTTCGTTTTACAGATAATATGACGACGCTCCTAGCCGACACGTAGACTTACTTTACCGAGTTTTTGTCAAGCCAAACGCAGGTTATTGATATGAAAATAATATTTGTGCATAAATGATAGTACTTTCTTACTGTCAATAAAAGCAATTCTTGAAATATTATTCCCTAACCATTCCAAAATATCAAAAATGCACAATATTCGAGTTTTCTCTTCTGCCGGCACTCTCGGAGTGCAACCCGTCTTTAATTAATAAATATGTTTTTAAGGTTTTTCCTAGCCGTCAGAATTATAGTTATAGGCATCCGAACCGGGAACAGAACAAGCATGAAATGTATCTGTGCACAAATTCTTCCTTTGTTAGGTCAGTCCTCGGTAGGTACGTTATATGTCAGCTCTATCACAACTTTGTACTTGGTTGGTGGTTTGGTCAAATTGTATGGCAAATAATAATTAAAACATCTAAATGTTACTTAGAAATTTAAAAACCCTAGAATTTTAGTGGGGTAATAATTTTATTTTGACATTAAATAATTATGAAATATCTAGTGTTCACTTTTTTTGAAGTTTAGTTAAAAAAAACCTCAAAAATCGGCCAAGTCTGATTCGGTATATGAATTCGATCATGATTGGCAATGTGGCCCAAGATTCTGTAAAGCTACAGTCTAAATGAGCTGTTGAATGAACACTTAAACAGCCGTTGAATCAAGATCTCTGTTTAGATCTTATTAGACGTAAAAGAGAGATATCGCAAGTCTACCAGGATATAGGATCTACCAGGATACGCATATATGTTCCTAGTGGGCACATTAAAATGATTTCCAGATTCCTATCTTTATGCTAATTTGAAAAGGCCTCCCTTCAAGGTAGTCAAATTGTTTATTTATCAAAATTCCAGGATTTTAAGTATTTTCTCTCCTTTCCTGGGATTTTTTCATCTGATCTAGACTGTATGGCAATCACCACCACAGAATTAGAAATATCGAAAATCGATTAACATACATCAAAAGAAGTATTTTCACGCCCATATCCCCGAAAAGGTAGGCAGAGGCACAACCAGGGCACCCACGACTAGCTGAAGACAATAAGTCTCATAATGTGATAGGTGGCAAGTCTATCGTCAAATGTGACAATATTCAATCACGGGCATTTTTTTTTATTAGGAAATTGAATCGTCTCTGATGACAGACTGCATGAGGTCCTGGGTTCGAATCCCGGGTCGGGCAACAAAAGAAAATTGGGTCTTTCTAATTTTCTAATAAAAAAAATGTTGCTCGGAATAGGATATGTGCCCGGTTGGCGTTAGGCTTGCCACCTATCACATTGTGGGACTTAGTATCTTCGGCTAGTCGTGGGTACCCTGGTTGTGCCTCTGCCTACCTCTTCGGGGATATGGGCTTGAAGATACTACTACTACTACTAATTGATTAATATCTAACTATTAAAATATTTGCACACCAAAAGTTGGTAGAATAAATACCTAAATAATTTTGTAACATCTTTGTAACACTCATATTCCGCAAATAAATATTTTTTCTTTTTCACCTGAACCGCTAGACCACAGAGGCGATCACAAATCACAAATTATATAGACCTATGTACAAGTATGATTTCTTTCTTTACTTCTTTAGGTTTTGGCATTCACGTTAGCATTTTGCCATCAGTCAAATAGAAATTTGCATCAAATTTACCACAATCGGAAATAAATTATAACTAGTGGTTTTTATTCAATATCTTGTTGATAAGAACGCCATCTTCATTTCTCAAGATCAACTACTTTGTTTCCAAACTTCGTCTGTGATCTTTTATCGTTATCATCGATATATTTGAGATTTGGTCGGGTAATGTTTTTTTTTTATTGATTTAATATTCTTTACAAGAATTATTATTGAAAAAAAATTGCGTTCTGCACTTCAACTATCAGTGTGCCAAATGTTATACTCTTGCGTCGTCTCAATTTTCGTGAAAAGGGGTCCAAAGTTTTGACATCACGTAATAATATATAGATTAGTCATAACTTATGACTCACAAGTCGTCAATAAGTCATGTCAGAGTCTTGAGTAAAGCGGTGGCCTCATTACTCAAGCTCGTGTAGTGAGATTTGGCGGCAACAAGGAAATACACGATACGCTCATTTCTTCATGATTATTTCATTTGTGCACTTTCACTGAACAAAATTGTACAAAATGCCACCAAAATTTATAAATTTCACACAATATAAACACGAAATTCAATAATTATGGAAAAAAACTTAACCATCTTTTCTCTCGATGGCGGTAAAAAACTCTTTGCTAAAGAGTATTTACATTCCTTGGTCGGTATATTCACAGACTAGTAAAAGAACTACACGTTGTATATTGAAGTTCTTTTTCTTGTTTCATAAGTACCTATGGCTTTCAGTCGAAAAATTTGGTTTTTCAAATTTTCTAATAAAAAAAGATTTTGGTCGGGATTGGATAAGTGCCCGGTGGGCGACAGGCTTGCCTCCTATCACATTGTGAGATAAGTGACTTCGGCTAGTCGTTGGTGTCCTGGTTGTGCCTCTGCCTGCTTCTTTGGGGATATGGGCGTGAAGATACTTTTTTTTAGGAAATTGAAGAGCACCTACCAGTTGAAAATATAGAACCCGGCATCTCAAGAAGTCCGACTTCGACCCCGAGGCGATAGGATATTCATATTTTTTAAATAAAGATAATTATCACTTATTACTTATTATTACCTATATAAATAGCCTACTTATTTCGCTATTCACTCCATCATCAGGGCTAGGCGACGATAAAAAATATAAATAAGTACAGGAGTCGAACATACAGGCTCCTCCTTTT
Organism: Calephelis nemesis; assembly: GCA_002245505.1. Lineage (NCBI taxonomy): Eukaryota > Metazoa > Arthropoda > Insecta > Lepidoptera > Riodinidae > Calephelis > Calephelis nemesis. The sequence goes on along the minus strand of NJDD01006219.1, from coordinate 89,454 downwards.
TCCAAAGTTGGTTAAAATAACTTCTACCTCTTCGCAGGTGGTTAGATAATAAATAATAATAAATAATAAATATCTATGGACAAGTCACACAAATTGAATCTAACCCCAAAGTAAGCAAATTATATGCTTGTGTTATGGGTGTTAGTCAACGATACTATTAAATAGAAATACTTAAATAAATACCAGAATACATTTAATAAACACCCGACCCGGAAACGCAGACATCTAAATATTCATCACACAAATGCCTGCCCCGTCGGGAATCGAACCCGAGCCTCGCGATTCGTCGATGCAGTTAGGCGAGTAAGCTAGCCACTCGACCAACGAGGCGGTCAAACAAAGATATTTTACAAAACAGTAAATCCCAACAAATTCTTTCCTTAATGGATTTTGTTTGATTTCGATTGTACTCGTTCAATTTCGTTTGACATTTACATCTTCACTATCCGTATCCATCTGCTCTAGGTAATAGATATTCAAATTAGCCAACCTTCTCGGTGGTCCCCTGAACGTTTCCGCCGCGAAGATCGTGATAAGATTACGCATGTTAGTATTATCAGTAACGAATCGTTTAGTGCTTATTATAAGATTTGTTCAATGTAGTATGAATTTTAAATATCACTAATGAAGAAATTGTGACCATGACATCATTGCTTTATAAATTGTTATAGAAATGACAATGTTTATACTCTTCAATTTCGGCACTTGGTGGAACTCTATTGTATACTTTTCAAATAACACTTTAAGTTTTCGGGGCTATTTGATATTTATGTAACAAACAATGTACCTCAACCTAATCTATTCTACATATTTTTTTAATTAAGAAACACGTACTGTTTTACGTATCACCAGAGATTAGTAAATACGTCATTGTCTTTGGTATCACCAGATTGTCTTTGGTATCACTTATAATTTATTATTTTGTAAAAAGCCTACCGGTTTCGCTTAAACAGCATCATCAGGACTAGAACTTAAACTACTAAACAATATACAATATACAATTAGTGTAATTGTAAAAATTTAAAATTTTTCCCAGCGTCGACTATAGAAAATATCAAATATAATCTATTCTTGGCTTCATAACGTCAGTGCTTGCCACTATCGTGTTCTATTCTGAAGTAAGGTAGCCGACTTGCTCACTTGGCCGAAGATCCTGGCTACAAGTTAGCATTAGTATCTAACATTTATATTGACTACAAATGCTGTGTGCAAAATTTCAGCTTTTTGAAAAACTTGAGACGGGTTTCAAACCAGTAGGGCTACTGTTGAAGCTCGATTCATGCAATATTAGAAATTGGAATCTAGTATATCACTTTAGGTACTGTTGAACAGAGTACTGGCGAATTAATATCATCTAATTAATAGTAAGCAACACATTATTTTATCGGATTGGTTGAATTTATTTGGAACTAAATGTAAATAGTCCATTAGCACTGTGTTCAAGAGTACCTAAACTGACATATACGATTTTAATTTCAAGTTTGCATGACATCCAGATTCAAGAGTAAGCATACAGGACCCCATAATCTAGGTTCTATTAGGGTAAGCTACGAACCTAATAGGACATATGAACGAATTAGCTAGACACTTTCACAGGAGTGGTCAAGACTGCAAAAGATCCGTTCTTGAAAAGTTGGACTGATAAACCTAAATAAAAGTATGCAGAATTGTATCCGCGTTTGTTTCTATTCATATGGTGTTTCAAATATCAATGAATGGTGATTGGCGAAGGTGCCGTGCGTTCGGTGCGTTGTCAAACAGAATGAATGTTTTTCTCACAACTGCAGTTATATTCATTTGCAATTCTTTTAACGATTCGTGCAAAAGCACAATGCATTTTTTCGCAAAAGCAAAGTAGTGGTGTGACCATGAGTTTTCCTTTTTTTGGATAAGTGTCTAATCCACTTTGGCTTATTTGGCGTTCAATAATAAAAAAAAGATTATTGCAATATAATACCTGAAAAACGCAGCTGGATTGGGGATTTACACACATCAATATTCGCTATGCCGCTAATCGCATTTTAGAACCTCATTATTACATCATTTTTCAAAAGTAAAGTTTTTTTAAAGTATCATAATACTAGCTGCGCCCCGCGGTTTCACCCGCGTAAGTCCCAATCCCGCGGGAACTCCGGGATAAAAAGTAGCCTATATGTTATTCTGGGTCTTCAGCTGCCTACATACCAAATTTCATCGTAATCGGCTTTGTAGTTTTTGCGTGAAAGAGTAACAAACATCCATACATCCATACATACAAACTTTCGCATTTATAATATTAATAGGATGTGAAAGGTGTCATACTTATGTTTGTCCCGTAAAGTTGTTATGAGATAACCATAAAACAATATTATTATAATAATGTATAAACAAAGGTATTTTAATGTAGATAGTTTGCAGTATTGAAATCAGGATGCATAGGAGAGCTCCAAGAGAGCAAAGCGAATCGCAAGGGCACCTAATAGCCTTTTCTTGAAGCCCTTTGTTATAGTTCTGAAGCCTCATATCTTTTCTTTGGTTAATATTAGGTAAATATATTTTTAAAATATAATGTCTGTAATGAATTTATTAAAAAAATTCTAAATTTCAATCAAGTAGCTTATCTGAGCTTCAGTTGTTATTGCTATTTCCGACATTTCCGATGGTCATCAAAATTTATACCGTCTTATTAAGAAACATGGACTAAGGTAGGAGTAAAATTATGTATATACGTTTGTAGTCTGTACATGGTAATAAATTTGAAGAACGAACGAACGAACGAAGTTGCATCTCGGAGTACTTTACTCCGTGTTTATCAATAAGACGGCTTAGGTTTTACCCAAGTTCTAGAAACCTGACATTCGGAATGAAGGTTTCGGTATTAGTAGGTACAAAAAAAAGAAACTTGAAACTTTTACACCCCTACTCCAACAAACAAAAAGAAATGAAATCTTATTAAAACAACTTAATGTAAAACTTTGTCAAAACGAGTCAATGTGCCTCGCACTGTCCTAAATTTATATACGATGTCACATAGAGCCATGCTTCTAACTCTTCACGCCAGAACTCTACAAGACTTAAACGTCTTAAAAATATTTATGTTACACCTTAGTAAAAATATTATACAACAACTATTGTATTGACAATAAGTAAGAACAATAATTTTACTTTTTAACTAGCACTTATGTGTCAGTAGCAGTAGTAAACTATAAGTCGCAGTTGCCTTTTTTCCACCAAGAGAGCAGTGTACTTATACGTTTTCTTATCACAAAAAAACTAGCATGATTCTGGGTTTCTCAGCCAATAAAAAAATCAATCATGTCCCGTAACATTTGTTAATATGGTTACTAATTTGCAGTGCATTAAAAAACATGTTCGCATGTCACCGGTGACAAACGAGGTGACATGGGCGGATGATGGGTTACGCATTTTAATTCATTGCATTCTTCCCCATATCATACATCTATTGTTTTAAACCCTCCAAACAACACCCCACCTTATTGTTACATACAAAACACACATAATAGTTTGAACAATATTTTAATTAAGTATTTTGGTAAACGTACACTGTAATCGATATTCCAGCAATGTAAAGAAAGTATTTAAATTAAATTTTGTTGTTAAGAAAATGGTGCAATTTGTAAAATACTTAACGTAAAAGAAAATTTCCCAAGAGAGTAATAGACTTCTGTGACTTGCCAATACGGGATAATGTGCCTTACTTAGTTCTGCAGAGATATTGGTGATTGCTGCGTTATAGCTTAGTAAATTTTACTTCACTCCAACAAAGGGGAAGTTGTCAAAGCAACTGCTATGTGTTTGATTGGTCGGCCATTTAACGAATGAGGCGTTCAAAATCTAGGCTTAAATGCTGGTCACTGTACTTAGAGTACGGTTCCTTCAAGAAGGTTGGCCTCTATGAAGACGGTGAACCATAGCTCTCATCGAACAGTCCTAGAGAGCCTATGATGCGTCAAATAAAAAATATGATTGTCAGCAACAGTACTGAGAGTACGGAATATTTTATTGCTAAAAAAATTTGCTTTTTTTTAATTATACTCAAAAATATCAAATATTTTTTGCACTTATTACATTGTGTTTCTCACTTTCTTGATTTGTCTTTTTTATGCTATATGATAGCCAAGAAATGATTGTAAACTAGCTATTACCCACGAGTTCATCTGCGTATAATAGTTACTTCGAATTCCTGTACCTATATTCGGAATGATGTTTTATTACACCTGGAGAAAATACTGTTTTTAAAGGAGCTTATTTTAAGCTTATTTCATGAACAACGTTTTCAACTCGGGTTTTTAGCTAGATGCATATTAAACTTCCGTCAAAATCGATACAGCGGTTCAGCCACGAAAATTAAAAGCCAAATTAGTCATATTTATTTTTGGGTAACTTCAATATGATTTTTAATTGTTATTTTAGTTTCAACTTAAAAAACTAGTCCATGTTTGAACTTTGGTCTTCAGTTATATGCATATTAAATTTCACCAGAATCGATTCAGCGGTTTAACCATGAAAGCGTAACAGATAGACATTTAGACTTTCGCCTTATGCCTATTAATAGTATGGAAGACCGATGCCTATAGACTACCTGCCAATATTAATAACCTTACTAAGAAAAGAGATGGTACGATTTTAGAACAGGTGCGAGGACATCGCTGTTATTTTACAAAAAATATATTAGCAACAAAACTCTAGAAGGCCTATCTTTATCTGTAGATAGGTTATTAATATTGGCCGTACATCGATAGCGTTACTATCTTATTACGGGTTTTCTCACACGAGTAAGTCTACTAGATACCCAACAACGTCACCCTAGCCTACCATAACACGTCAATGGTCAGCACAGACGTATTTAAATTAATAGCAAAGGCCTGGTAAAATAGCAAGTAATGGCAACTTACCAACATTTACAATGCAACGAATGCTTCTTCGAATAAATACCGATTGTTACGGAGAGATTAATGTAATTATAACGATGTGCGTTGAAACGGAAAGATCTTTTACATTTTCCTCCATTACTTTGAATAGGGATGTGAGGCCCCTTCTGTCGATTACGCTATGGTAGTTTTAATGGTATATTATTTGAATAATAAATGCTTTCTATTACGCGCATAAAATGACAATGTTTGTCAATATTATTTATATTCTATTTAAATTATATTTACGTCAGTGTTCGGGAAGAGTGACGCAGAGGTTCACAGAGCAACGATTAACCGAAGTAACTAATTAGTCCCACAGTGAGATAGGTGGGAGACTTATTGCCAACTTATTTAATCAGAGTATTTTTTTCCATCACAATATTAAAAAACTAAAGTTTGAGCTTCCCGATCTGACAATCAAACCCGGGACCTCATACAGTCAACGCCAACACTTGACCACTTGACCAAAGAGTTATTGGATATGGTTAGGTATACTTAAACCGCCTACCGCCTCGTTGGTCGAGTGGCTAATGTACACGCCAAACTACGCCAACCATCAACGAGGCTCGGGTTTGATTCCCAACGGGGGCAGTCATTTGTGTGATTAACATTTAGATGTCTGCATTTCCGGGTCTGGGTGTTTATTAAATTTATTCTTGTTTCTCGATTCTATAGAAAGGTTCTCGAGTGGCGGCCCCGCACCGGAGGACGTAGTGATTGACAACCTCCCACCCGGTGGACTGATGACCTGGTCAAAGTCGCGGGGAGTCGCTGGTTACAAGCGGCTGGTGACCGTGACTTGTGGCGCTCTTTGGGGGAGGCCTATGTCCAGAAGTGGACGTCTTCCGGCTGATGATGACGATGAAGATGTTTTCTAATTTATTTATTATTCATAATTTATTTATTTATGTCACAAATCTAATGTAACAAATGAACCAACACTTTTATTTTACGTTTTTATTATGTAGTAAAGATGAATGGGTCTTTCATCGCAATGCACATATTGAAATCGGGTATTGACATGTTAAGGGCCTGCCGGTGAGACAGTTTTATGAGCAGCTTGAGGTACAACGTCTAGACTTTTTGTACGTGTCGCTAATATCATTAGCATAAAAGTTTCTGCAAAAATTGGCAACGGGCAGAGAGCCAGCCGTACCATGAAAATATGAATTGTTTGCCGTGTTTAACTTTTTTCATTATGAAATAGCGAAGCTCTCCTGATGGCAAAAGACGTTGATAATTATACCATAATGTTAATGGTGGGTTGATATTTAATGGTCGGAATCTAAGGCTATGTCTGAAAGTATTTTTTTGTCATCGGCATGGGCGTCAGTGTCTGCCATTACTATATGATGTCGTCGGGGCTATTTTTTTTTATTTTATTATTATAGCATCATTTGAATGTCTAATAACTTTCCCTGTTAAACGTTCCGTAGAAAAACTTATGTTTCCTTACAAAAGGTCTGTTTTATTTTCCATCAAAGACCTTTAACTTGGCTATTCATAGGCGTAATAAATATTGACAGAAAACCCATTTAGTTGACATACCTATTTAATGTATTTTCTGGCGAATTCACTTAAATTCCTATAATTTTATGCGATGTATATGATGACTATCATTGAGACTAATAGTCTTGTTTTTTAAACCTTGACGGAAAAAGTTACGAGTTTGACGTATATGTGTTAGTGTTATGTTTATTATTCAAATCTTATATCCAAATAAAATTATTTAATTTTGCAATTTCCCGCCACAAAGTGTATACGTATTATGGCGTGACAAAACAGGCAAAATAGTGCGCTATGAATGAATTGGAAATTAGTAATTACATTTTTTTGTCGGAAAATTGTAAATTAAATAATTTTGTTTGGACTATTCAAAGATGCAAGAAGGCGGATCTCGTTATGGTAAGATCCACGTCGGCCATGCATATCAAAGATTTTATAAGTGCGTTGCCAACTGAGTCGTAATTTGTAAGTTAGCGGTCCTGACAGACATTTCTATTTTTAAGTCATCCAAGTACTTATTTAAATGTACACAACATTTTATCCAAATCGGTTCAGACGCTCAAGGTTTAGGTGACAAAATAGGTATAAGCGCAAAATCCTTACATGTATTATAAATGCTGACTGACTTTATTATAAAAGTCTCTTTAACTGTTACGCTTTTACAGCTAAAGTGCGATACCGATTTTGATAAAATTTAGTATGTAGCGAGATCAAACGTAAACTTGTTCTTCATTTGTTTTCAACTGACTGCCGATAATCAACATCAGTGACTATGAGACGTTCATTATCTTTTAATCAGTCATTAAGACAAAATTTCCTTGTGACATGTTAATCGATGTTTCTGAGTGCCGCCGTAAGTTATAAATTATATAACATTGTTCAAGAAATGTCATTGTACATTGTTTAAGAAACATTGTTCAAGAAATGTCACCAGTAACCTAATACACGAAGTATTAGGTTATTGGTAAGATGTTTGCTTTTCGCGGCGCAAGACTAAATTTAACTTTGACAATTATTTAAAAAATTACCCAAATTTAAATCGATTTTTTTCGTTCGATTCATAGATATTCGTAATATATAATATCGGAAAAAAAAGAATAAACATAAAGACCCAGAAATATAGAAATGTTCAATTCAATATTAAAATATCTAAGTTTACAGCTACATATTGTTGGGTTACTATTGAGTTTCGATTTCATGCAAATCGGAAACTGGAATTAGGCTTATCATTTTAGGTACCTATTTTTAAAGACAAAGCTAATGAATTATTTTATGAATAATGAATTATTTGCAAATAAATAAATAAATTAGTAACATTAAGTTAATAATAAAAGAAAAATTATTTAATCGGATTCATTAATTTTTTTTGAAAGGAACTAAATTTAATGATTCGCTAGTATTATATTATAGAGTAACAAAAATGACATGTCCGATTCCAATTTGAACGAAATCAAGTTTCGAGTGTATTCTTGTTCCCGTCAGAAATCAAACCCAAACGTCATGCATTAGGCTTGTTCGCTAACCTAACTGCATTGTAGTATTGTTTATGGAAAGTCAACCATATTTATTAACAACTAAGTAATAACCAGCCGTCATCTATAAGCACTTAAGCAAAGTAAGTGAGCCAAAGATTAGCCCTCGTTATACATTCGCCATGTTGTTCTCGGCCAGTGCTCTGTAATTGTTCTCGGCTGGCCACTCTGTAATTGGTCACAGCAGCGGTCATAGTAAATCACTAACTATATGCTGTTGTATCTGAGCCTGGTTAAGCTTAAGTGTCTAGGTAATTTCCTAGGAAATGTGACGTTTTAACATAGTTTTATAGTTTTAATGTTAGAATCATAAAGCTATATTATTACTACTGGAGGGTATATTCCTAAGAAAGACCTGTAGGGTTACTCATGAATCTCGATATCATGCGTATCGTACATTGGTATCATATATGTCATACTTAAGATCTGTTTTTTCTTAGGAGTCCAATTTGGTAAACAACAATGGCGGAACAGTGACATAAGGAAGCCGTAGACAATGAATTATTAGATTTGAATGCGGTTAAAACCAAAATAATGGTATTTGAAAGAGATGTAGCCAGAACGGATGTAAGAGTTTTGATGAGGTTGATGATGTAGTGCTGGAACAAGTGAATGAAATTGTATATCTAGGTTGTGCTTTTAGCAGGGATGGAAGGTACACCGCGGATGTAGAGAGGAGAATGAGTGCAGGGAATAGTGTGAATGGGGCGTTGGGTATGCTTTTCCAAAGCGAGGTTTTGAGTCAAAAAGCTAGATTCGCTTTGCATAATTCTGTGCTTATCCCAACGTTATTGTATGGAAGCGAGAGTTGGGTATGTCAGAAAAATCATGAAATTAGGATAAATGCAGTCGAAATGAGAGCACTACGGAAAACCTGTGGTGTAACACTCGCTGACCGCATTCGTAAAAGTGAGATCCGAGAAAGAGTGGGATTGAAACTAAGTGTTGGTGTAAAATGCGAAAGGCTGATTCGGTCATGTGGAAAGAATTACAGATGAAAGATTGACAAAGCAGATATACAATGCGAATGTGGATGGATGTAGGTACCTGGGGAGACCAAGGCTGACATTTCACGATCAGATCAATCGGATATTATCCGAGGGTGGTGTCAAGAGTCTCCGAAACCGGCGTGTTTGTATGAAAAGAGTAATGAATGTGAAGGAAGCAAGACAGGTTTGTCAGGATCGTGAGTTCTGGCACTCGATACTCTCTGCCTGCCATGTAAGGGACTTGGCGTGAAGATTTGTATGTATGTATGTTGACAATTAATAGGGTTGGGAATTATTAAAAGACCGAATGAACAAGAAGGACGTGCTACCGTGAATGAATGACATTTATTGGTCAATACTAGATAGTATAGTAATTTAGTAAATAATAGTGCTATATTCACAGTAGTAATGTTATATGAGGGAAAGGGTGTTTGTTTATCTTTCCTTCTTACCAAAACATAATGGATAGTATATATTCGGTAAGAAAATAATGAAAGTGGTAAATGACATAACTTTTTTAGGGAAAACTGGTAATGCAAAACATCTGATCCACTGTGGTTTGGCGGTTTGGTGTCGGACTTAGCTTCCTGAAGTCCCGAGTTCGATCCCCGGGTCGGGCGACAGGGAAAAGTGGAAAGTGTGTGTTTTGAGTTTTTTCGGGCTTAATACTTTAATATCATTACATTTTGTATAGAAAGTAAAAAACTGATCGAAAAACCAAGAAAGGTGGCACTACTTTAATTTTAATGGAGAATAAGACACGTTATCTGCGTTTCATTGTTTTTGTTTTAGCAAACTACAATAGGACCTGAACTCGTAAACGTCATTAGTTACTTTTACAAACTTAATAGTCACTACGCATTGTTTATAGAAATTTAAATTTAATGTGTTAAAATGGTAAATCCGAAACAGATTTTAGTGTTAAACGTTCTGCTTAGAGCGAAAGAATACCTACTTCGAACCATTCATGTTGAATTTAATGAATATGATTGGTGTGAAACTTCAATGTTTTTTATGATGTGCTGTTTGTTTACATAATCGGAATTTTAAAAAAAACAGACTATATAGGCTTACATTTGTTTTTATGAAACATTTTGCTACGTTTATTCTTCATTTTGAAACTTATTTCGAATGAATAATTATGGCACTATTTAATAAACATAAATAAAGAAATTCTTCTAGTTATTAAAACTATTCCATTAAAAAAAACACAAGTCAGTAGTAAAACCAAATGAGGTTAAAAATCCTAACACTTTGATACTCGTAATACCACCAACGCCAGCCACCAGACCAATGACAACAAATGATCTAAAACACCTGACTACTCCTTAGAATCGATTACTTGAAATCGATATATTTTTTGTTTTTTAAAAGATGTTCTGTTAATCAACAGTTAATATCAAATAGATTGCAAAATAAAAAATAATACAAAAATATATATATTCTAATTTTAAGGTATTTATCTCGAAAAAAGATCGAGTCAATAAAAATTGATTGATTTTAATTATTTCTTGGAGTTATAACTTAAAACCGATTGGAATCCTTTATTTCGCAAAAAAAGTAACCTTCCACAAAACAACATATTAAGATATAAACTGTTTATAAAAAAATTACAAGCTATTTATTTTAATTTAAAAACTGTTTGTCGTTGCAAAAGAGTCATTCAATTTACCATTCAAATGCATTCATCATTGCCCATGTCTATAAATTTCATAGACAATCTAAAGTTCTACATGTCAAGTTCATATTGTGTTACCCATCTGTGCTCATAGATTTCAATTTCTAATATTTTTTTGCAAATTTTATGTGTTAAATTGATGAATTCAAAACAGATTTCAGTGTCAAACATACTGTAACTAAGGTTTGAATATGTAAAACCAATAACATTTAGTTCAGTGCGTGAGATTAATGTGAAACTTTGATGTTTTTCTATAAGGTGGTGTTTGTTTACCAAATTGGACTCCTAATGAAAAATAGATTTTAGATACTTTTGGGCACATTTAGTTACAAATAAATTCAACGAATTTGATAAAATAATTTACCATATTTAATATTTTCTATCGTCGGCGCTTAGTAAAACTTCTAAATATTCATATTTTTAAATGAAGAAACACTTGTACTGACTTTCTCTTAGTTCAGCTTTAATGATTCGGTATTATTGTGTTCAAGAGTACCTAAAGTGAAAGATCCGATTCCGATTCCCAATATTGCATTAATCGAGATTTAAGAGTAACCCTAAAGGTCTTTGTTAAGAGTGTAACGTCCAGTAGATGTATTAGAGCTTCTTGGTTAGAATACAAATTTTGATAGTTCATGAAGCCTATATACCTACGGATTAGTTTAGATTTGTCAATAACAGATTTTGATAAAGTAGCTTTTGATGTTAATAGTAGGGGAGCCCAAAAGGGGATATTTGGACTAACTCAGGCGCGTCAGATTAAGATATGGAAGATAGCCTGTACCATTGTTGAACACCTCCATTATGTATCAAATCTCTATCTAGAGACGCGCATGTAGGGTTGTCTGTCTAATTATTTTTATTTTTCTGAGCGTGTCAGATTAAAGTACGGCGGGCTTAATGCATACCAATAAGCCCATGTTTGAATTTTCTGATGATTTGGATAAGACGTACGGGTGTATGAGTTTCAGAAACTTTCAAAAACCAAGTTATATGTGTTAATTGTCCATTACAGCAATCTGTCTGATTGACATGTTTATGTCATCGGAGACACATTAGGCATATATTTTATTAATATCTGATGAGTTCGGCTATGGTCAAGTGACTGGAATTGCTATTTTAGCTTCTAAACACTTAACGCACCGCTAAAAAGAAAAACCTTACATGACCTTTCTTCCGCTCCACTATTTAATCGACAAAGTGCAATGGGTCCCAATAACGCTGGAGTTACTACATATTTAGCATTGCGGGCTCCCCTACTATAAAGAGCTACTTTAACAGTATGTATGCGGATGCCATTACTGTGAACGAGGTTTTAAAATAAGAGTGTACTTATTAGTAGAAAACAAAAACACTGGAGATCGTTATTACTGTTCTTTATAGTTGATTTAAGAATGGGTTTTTTTCTCTATTTCTCTAACTAAAATTTGATAACAGCGAGCACAGACGTAATTGTGGTAATTAAAGAAGAAGAAGAAAGATATTTGCAACAACTTTACAGCTTATAGTTAACGACTCTGAAAGAAAAAGAATTTGGAAAATGAATTTAATAACACTATAAAATACATTTTCCCAATTCTTGTAATAAACCTGGTCTTCTGTAAAGAAAGGACTATTTGTTTTCTTGCCAGGCTATCTCTAAGAGGCGAGCATAATATGTTATGGAGTCATTATCTACACAAACACCGGTGGTAGAGGGCTGTGAGGCAATTTGTCAAGGTAGGTATCATGCGCTTTACCTATTCCTACCACAACAGTGAAGAGTCTATTCCGATCTAGAGTGTAGGGTAGCCGGTAGACTTGTATAGTAGGCCTAACACACTGGCCACATGACAGCGACGCACCTATAACATCTATGGTTTCCATAGTCCACATGGTTTTCTCTCACCATCAGGAGAGGCGTGTGCTCATTAGCTGTCGTTTTCCATAAAAATATACACTAAATTTGATTTTACCTTCTAACTAGAATTTGATTGTCTGACAATGATGTTATTACGTCAGTGTCAGCATTATCCTGTAAGTTAGACCGGGTGAGTTTCTGCAGAACTTGGATGAGTTTCTACTGTATACCATGCTCAATTTGTACTTTGACCTAGTGTTACTAACCGTACTAGGCAAATAAGATTTTAAATGACATGTACATTTTTCCTTTCTATAAAATAATTACCTATCTATCCTTTCAGTTTGTATGGAAAAATATAGAATTTTGTTCTTCTTAGTTTCTTAGCAATTTTTCCGATTGATCCCATTTAAATGTATTTTAAACACCACAATAATCTGTCTGAAAAGACCTTCAGTGGCCATTAGGGGGATGAAAAAATAAATTCTCCAATCTCATTCTAAGACTTGCTGAGGGTTTATTTAAAATTTCATCAAAATCGGTTCAGCCGTTTCGGAGGAGTATGGTAACAAACACCGTGACACCAAACAATTGACAATTGTGTTTTAATTTCAAGTCATACAAGATGCGCTATTTGGTAGGCAGACAGATGGTTGGACCTCGAACACTAAGAGCTACAATGGTGGTAATTTTTATGTGCTCTCACTAAGCTAATTTCAAGTTATCGCTGTCTTCTTTTAACGAAAGTAATAAAAAGAGACAAAACACTTTTAGTGCTGTCAGATTAGATTGTTTACGACATTTCTACTGACGTTTAATCTATCACTTGGAAAACTTCTTCTGAACATTGACATATCCGGAATAATCTGACACGTCTAAATTAAATTTGTTCCATCTCTTTTGCTTTTGCCTCATTTGAAAAAGATAGCACGCATCTTATATAAGTTTAGTTTGTGAAGAGCAGAATCACGATCAGTAACTTGAAGTAAACAGATTTGAATTCGTTGGTGAAGCCATAGACAAGAGCTAGTCTCTACTTTTAGATCTAAAATTCCTCAGTACAAATCTATTAGATCTCCGGTCTATTAGACGTTTGATGTATTTATTCGACCAACTACTCAATTGGTTTGATTTCGAATTACCATCGAAACGTTGTTTACGACTAGTCGATAGTAAATTACGTTGTATGTCAAGGTTGGTAGTAATCTACGGTTATTCGCACATCGTTCGTGGTCAATGTTAAGTAGCTTTGTGGCTTTTGGGCTGATTCTTCAATTAGATATACTACTATTTGAACACTTCCGCAAGAGATGGGTGTCTCGGGAGTTTAACGCGTGTGTGCGTGCGTGTGTGTTTGTGCGTGTGCGTGTGTGTGTGTGATGGTACTTATTTTGGTGAAACGATTTGTCCAACTTAATGACCAGCATATGTTTACAGCACTTCCGAAGTGTTCTCATTGCCATAAGGGAGCATTCAAAAATTACATAACGCATTATTTGAAGATTTTTTACCCCCCTCCTCCCCTTGTAACGCACCGTAATGTTTTTCTGTACCCCCCTCTTTCTTTTTCTTTCTGTGGGTTTTCTGTAGGCCTTCACGTTAATATTTTGCCATTAGTCAAGTAGAAATTTGCATCAAATTTTATATCAATTTTCATCAAATAGACTTAGTCATCAGTCATAAGTCGTCAGTAAGTCATGTCAGGCTCTTGGGTAAAGCGGTGGCCTCAATACACAAGCTTGAGATTTGGCGGCAACGAGGAAATACACGTTACGCTAATTTCTTAATGATTATTTCATTTGTGCACCTTCACTGAACAAAATTGTACAAAATGCCACCAAAATTGACTAAAATCAACACGAAATTCAATAATTATGAAAAAATTTCGACCATCTTTTCTCTCGATGGCGCCAAAACTCCTGTACCCCCCTCTCAAAACGTTATGTAACACTTAGAAGACTTCCAATTGCTTTCAATAATACTAAATAAAATTTATATTTATTTATATTTACCAAATAAATAAACTATTTTTTTATTAAAAAAAACGATGTTACCTACGTAAAGTTTTGTATGAAAGACCCCCTCCTGCCCTTGTAACGCATCGAAACGTTTCACGA
>NJDD01006219.1:33372-65873 GCA_002245505.1 Calephelis nemesis | reverse complement strand
GCGGTGGTACCAATCCGGGTGAGTCGCTGCAAAATTCTACCACCTAGTCAGATGTTTAGTTAATAAAATAAAATTCTTTTTCAGGAAAAAAATAGGCATTCGAGTGTGTGATACCTAATGCCAAGTATAAACTGCATAATATGAAGAATTGCAAAAATTAGTTGTCAGTGCGAAATCGGATTTTAATAACTTAATAATCCTGCGTTAAAAAATCAATCCATAAGGAATATTGTGTGAGAAAATTTTTTTCGAAGTTTGTAACCGTTCGACTGAAACGTGTCAAAAGGTTAAGTAACCTACTTTGACATTTCAACTTAAATTCTCTTTATGGTATTGAATTTTATAACCTTTATCAACGTGATGATTGGATTTTTTTGCAACGAGCTTCATACATTTAACGTATTCCGAAAATAAAAGCTACCAAATTTCTGGACGGATTATCTTGTCAAACTTGACACGCCCGCAAATTAACAGCCTGGTGGTCGAATCATGGAGGCATTAAACTTTAAAGAAAACCGCGCGAAACGTCAATCTCTTTGCCAATTTTTCGTTTAGTTTCAAAATAAAAGAAAAAAACTGAGATTCCTTGTCTCGCCTCGGTAGCTCAGTTCGAAGATTGAACGCAGCGCGCGCGCCCGTTTCCGCTTCTAGTATTTTCCCGCTTGACGTTTGAATATTCGAAATTTAAAAAAAACATAAGTTGTGTGTGCCAGTGATTTTCGAGTTTAGTGTTGTGCTTTGTGTACAGAGTGTAAAGATTTTTTATCGTTTAGTGTTATTTATGATGATTTTCCGCATTGTCGCCCATCGACTTTTAAAGGTAAGATGCTTTCGAATAGATTTTAATTTATACATTGAAAAGTACATTTTTTTATTAATATATTTTTTTTGGGACCTGAGACACGTCTACGGAATTTGATTTATAATTCTTAAAAATTGTGATAGTTTAATGTACTTCTATAAATTAACCTAAAATGAATTTTCAGGAAATTGATAATGAATTTATCCTCTTGATTATATTTAGGTTTACAGATTTATTTCATAGTTATAATAATGTTTCTAGGTTCGTAAGTAAAATTTGTACTCAATACCCAAATTTTCCAGGTTTTCGGGGTAACTTTATGCGAGGATGTTTTTTTCCCAACGCCGTGTCCGAGAGCAACTTTTCTTAGATCGGAGAATTAGCAGAAGCATATCAAAATTAACCTGGAACTTTTAACTTGATATGGATGATGCAACTAGGTACATAAGTACTTATAAATAAATGAACC
This sequence comes from Calephelis nemesis, assembly GCA_002245505.1. Classification (NCBI taxonomy): domain Eukaryota; kingdom Metazoa; phylum Arthropoda; class Insecta; order Lepidoptera; family Riodinidae; genus Calephelis; species Calephelis nemesis. The sequence continues at coordinate 64,602 of NJDD01006219.1, read as the reverse complement.
ACAAATTTTTTCCCTGTTATTTCGGGTTCTTTGTGGAGAACAAATCATCTGCCTTCCTGCCAGTATGCCATTGCGACAGTGTCACATTCTGGTCTGGAGTGTAGGGTAGCAAGTAGATTTGCACAATAAATGGCTTTCTGCCTCAGCAAGAAGACAAAGACGCACCTGTAACATGTATAGTGCCTATAGGCCATGGTCATATTTTACCATCAGGAGAGCCGCGTGCTCTGTTCTCTGTTCGCTATCTTACCACTTAAAAAGACATTTTCTGTATTATCATCCGACCCGGGAATTGAAATAGGTTCTCTAATTCCCACAGAAACATTGGGATAAAAACTATCCTTTGTGTTAATCTCTAAGCAACCCTCTAAGTGTGTGCCGAATTTCATTAATATCGGTTAAGCAGTGTTTGCGTAAAGGAGTAACAAACAAACATACAAACTTAAGCATTTGTAATATTAATAGGATAACTAGTTACCTATTTAACTGGCTGTAGATATGACTAAAAATTATGAGTAAAAGTACACTAGATTTCTGTATCAACAATGATTTGTAACATAATATATATATATATAATATAGGTGAGCATTGGTTTCAGCTGAAACTGAGAGCAAGGCCGAAATTTCGGTTTTGGTTCGGCTCGGAAATAATCCGGCTGAAAAAACTATTACGGTTTTTTCCCCGTGTTGGTCCGGGCTCCTTTGAAGAATAGACCATCTGCCTTCCTGCCAGGCAGCTCGTAAAAGGCGAGAGTAGGCTTACTGTCACTAACACCGCGACACCTGACTAGGTGGTAGAGTTTCGCAACGATTCACCCGGATTGGTACCACCGCCTTACCCATTCCTGCCGCCATAACGTCATGACGTGTTCCGGTTCGGAGGGTAAGGTAGCCGGTAAACTTACTTTTGCTCAAGGCCTAACATCCCGGCCTCAGGTTGGCAATGCAGCATTACCACCTTTGGTGTCTCTAGGCGGCGGAAATTTCTTACCATCAGGAAATCCGTCTGCTTGTTGCCTTCCAATATCATAAAAAAAAACACTTCAAATACACGCCGATATTATGGGTGTATGGTCAGCCTAAGTTTGAAACTACTGCACTACTGTTATTGCAGCAGAAATAAATTTCTTAAGTCGGTCCTGGTCCACTGTGTAAAATTGGTAATCCGCCTTCCTGCCAGGTAGCTTTTAAAGGGCATGCTGTACATGGTTAATTTCCAATAAGACCACTAGTGGTAAAGTGCTGTGCAGCAGCTTGTCCGGTTAGGGATTTTTCGACGGCTAATAAAAATCATAGACGGTCGATACAAAGTTTGCCGTTACAGCCAGAGTATCAGCATATATCAGCTATCGTTTATAATTAATTGCAACGGAAGCTATTTAAAAACGATTAAAATAAGTTATTAACGTTAAAAATTTAATTAAACATATTATATTTACATTCGTGAAATATTCCCATTGAATGTATTAGTACTAATTTGACAGCTTCGTTGGTCGAAGGGTTACCGTACACTCCTAAAGCGAGCAAAGTGCGACGCTCAGGTTCGATTATCGACGGGAGAAGGCAGTTGTGATGAACTTATAAATGACTGTATTTTCGGATTCAGTTAAATAAACAAATAAATATCCCTGGACAAGTCACACAAATTGAATCTAACCCCAAAGTAAGCAAATTATATACTTGTGTTAGGGTGTTAGTCAACGATTCTAATAGGTTGAAATACTTAAATAGATACCAGAATAAATTTAATAAACACCCAGACCCGGAATGCAGACATCTAAATGTTTCAACACACAAATGCCTGACCCCGTCGGGAATCGAACCCGAGCCTCGAGGTTGGTCGATGTTGTTAGGCGTGTACGCTAGCCACTCGACAAGCATATAATTTGTCTAAAAGTATGTAATTTTCCCAGGGATATTTATTTATTCATACATATAGTTTAAAGAGCGTCTTGACTTCTCAATGACCAAGGAGTTTCCAATTGGCTTGATCTTTTGGCGTAAAAGGGTCTATCTGTGTTTTCTACTACAAACACTGTAAGGAATGCTCTGACGAGTTGTTTGGTTTGATTCCTTTGTAGAATAGATCATCTGTCTTCCTTGCCAGGCAGCTCGTAAAATGCGAGCAAAGCCTCACCGTCACTAACACCGTGAATTCTGACTAGGTGGTAGAGTTTAGCAGCGACTCGCCCGGATTGGTACCACCGCCTTACCTATTCCTGCCGCCATAACGTCTTGACGTGATCCTGTTCGGAGGGTAAGGTAGCCGGTAAACTTACTTTTGCTCGAGGCCTAACATCCCGGCCCCAGGTTGGCAACGCACCGTTACCACCTTTGGTGTCTCTAGGCGGCGTGAATTTCTTACCATCAGGAAATTATTATTTGTTATTAATTAATTAATATTAGGAATAATATTGGAAGGCAAACAAGCAGACGATCAGGAAATCGTCTGCTTGTTTGCCTTCCAATATCATAAAAAAATACGCATATATCGCACCAGAGTTTAAGGTATCACACCAATCACCATCATATATTATGTAGCTTTTCACTACCATACGACACCAATCGACGACAACAAAAATACAGTAAACATTAAAATAAAAATACATTGATTTTCCTGTATTTTTACCTTAGGTCAGCGATACACCTACAACATCTAAGGTGTCTCTAGGCCATGTTTATCTTTACCATCAGGAAAGCCTATTGCTTGTTCCAGGGCTAATGTCATTAAAAAGAAGACGCGTTAAAAGAGGTTTCGTCTAGGTATACTGCCTGAGAACCAAGGTTATGCTACTGCTACTAAGCGTTCAAAGATGTGCTTCCGGGAAAATAATCGTTATACCGCGATGTAAAATTGTGTCAGTTTTATATGCCTTATATTAACGGTCATAGTGTTTGATACTGTTTCTCTGCTCAAAATAGTTTCGTGCTGCGCAGGCAAATCAACAGCCTATCTATTACATGTACTAAAATCTGTCTGTATGTTGCACTTTTACGGATAAATCGCTAAACCGATTTTGGCAAAACTTCATATGTCTATAGCTGAATAATTAAGTTTAGGCTATGTTTTAAAATAAAATCAACACCCAAGGACTATTATAGGGGATGAAAACTTTGATGAAATGGGGATATTCTTCGCTGACGAAGTTGAGGGCAAATAGATAAAATAATATTATAAACGTGGCTTAATCGCCATATCGACTTCGATGCAATTTTAAATGCATATAGCTAAATGAGAGGACTACGGAAAATCTGTGGTGTAACGCTCGCTGACCACATTCGTAACAGTGAGATCTGAGAAAGAGTGGGATTGAAAGAATGTGTTGGTGTTAAAATGCGAAAGGGCATGCTCCACTGGCATAGAATGACAGATGAAAGATTGACATAGCAGATATACAATGCGAATGTGAACCTACATCGAAACTCTCGGCCTACCCAGCAAGGGACTTGGAGTGAAGATGTGTATGTATGTATGTATATAGCTAAAGATCCGAATTCAAATAAAGGCTATTTTTTTAATCTCAATCCTCAAAGGACTATAGTAGGGGATGACTTTTAAAGTTCAAAGTTCTCCACTGACGAAGACACGGGCAAACAGCTAGTAGTTTATTTACGAGTATAACTGAATTTCACGCTTCATAATTAAGTATTAATTACATTTCAACATTCCAGAACATTAAAATACTAATATTGTCGTAAAATATTGACTTATGTCATGAGAAGTGACTAATTTGAATATTAGGCAATATTTTGATCGAAGGTTAATTTAGACGCTCCCTAATTGGAATTTTAATTAATTTTATTTTTCCGAAAAGTTCTATAAACAGCCATACTTTAGTCATATTGTTTAAAAAGTTTAGTGTAAGTGAATCCTTCAAAATAGATGGACAAGATGAGATTAACGGGGAATAATAATGATATAGCAGATAGAAATAGGCCTTCTAAAGTTTTGTTGCTAAGATATTTTTATTGAGTACTAGCTGTCCCGGCGAACTTTGTTCCACCTATAAAGAAATAATGAAGTATCATTTTCCCATTTTACCTGCAACTTTCCCGATTTTTCTCTTTATAAGAACCTTATTCTGATAATAACTAACACAATAAAAAAGAATTAGCCAAATCGGTCCAGTCGTTCGGAAGTTGTGATCTTACCAACACATTTAGCGATTCATTTTTATATTATAGATTGAAAAATAACAGTGGTTGCTTAGTCACTGATCTTAAATAGCTCTATCAGGACTATTTTATGACTAGATAGGTTATTTATTATGGCCATAAGACGACTAAGATCTGGCCATCAGACAAAATGTTCGGATTTCGCGCTAATGGAACTTCTTAAATCCCAAATTTTCGGAACCTGATTGGCAGCTAATTCGTTGTTATAGGTCCGCGTGTCTTGTGATTGCGCTTTATATAAATAACTCCAAAGTAAAAAAATAACATAATCTCAAACCAATATACTTACTTCTTTAATGGATACTAGTCTACTATTTGAATACCCAAATAGAACCTCTTAAATAAAGAAAGGCTAAATAAATATCTCCTGTAATCGCCTCTGTCGTCTAGCGGTTCGGCTTCGAGTTTGACTTCTTGAAGTCTCGGGTTCGATCCCCTGGTCGGGCAACAAAAAAATTAGAAATTGTATATTTTCAATTTTCTAACAAAAATAACGTTGTCCGGGATTGGATATGTGCCTGGTTGGCGATAAGTTTCATTCCTACCTATCACATTGTGGGGCTTAGTGCCTTCGGCTAGTCGTTGGTACCCTGGTTGTGCCACTGCCTACCGACCTATCCTTTTATTAAAATAAATATCGTTCGACAAATTACACAAATCTAACCCGAAATAAAAAAATATCTAATCCAAAAGTAAGCAAATTAGGTACTTGTGTTATGGGTGTTATACGACGATACTAATACATGTAAATACTTAAATAGACAATTTGATAAACATCCAGATCCAGAAATACGTACATTTATAAGCTATCACAGAAATGCGTATATTTCACAAACACTTAGACAGACAATCATGTTCATCACATCATTTTATTCACACAAAAATATTATCATCAGAGTTATCAAAATAGATGATTATTCTAAGGAAAATTTTCATCAGAATAAATAAAGAACTACTATTTTCCTGTTAAAATTGTCATAGACCACGAGATGTCGGTATACTTTTATTTATTAAAAAATTATGAGAGAACTTTTATTACTAAAGACAAAATAAGTGTTATGAGACCAGTAGTATAAACACTCTGTATTTATTATTTTTACATATTATTATATAGCGATTAATGAAATGCACTGTACGATGTAGAAAATACAGAAATTATATGACTTATTTAATTTTATTCATTATTTTTAATGTAACAAGGTTTATTGTTTTTCAAATACTAAATATTCACTTTATTTTTTTAATAATAAATATTCATTATTATATACGTTAATTTTTATCAGGCAATATTGGGTATATTACCTGATAAAAATCATTATGTAGAAATAGGAGTACTATTGTGTACGTACGTATTTTTTTAAATTCTGTGTGCACATATTTGTGATTTATCAAAGCGGGCAGTCAAGTTGGTTTATTTTTTTACCGTACATTTTTTTTCCTTAATTTGATAAGTTGTTAACTCTTTTTTTCGAACGCATATTTTTTTTGTCTATTTTTACTTATATCATTTTTATTGAGTGTACACTTAGTGATTCAACACCACCACAACATCTTTCCTTTTGTTACACTTACTTCGAGTTGTAAGTTAGTTGTATATATAAATATTTAACCAGTAGACTGTACCATGAAGAAATTTTTTTAGACATATTTACATTTGGTAATCTCATAATGATCGCACATTATTAGGTACCTTACTGCCTCTCATTGTACTATATTTCGAGTCCTAAGCTCGTGGTCTATATGAGTGTATCGTTTGTGTAGACAAGCATACTAGAAGAAAGTTCCTAGCATTATTTACACTAAGAAACCTCTTATTGATTGTACTCGGTAGCTGTCCCTACCATTGTTTGTAGTTATTAAGTGGGGATTTTGACACGGAAATTTTATACTTAACCGTTAACTTCTGTTATTATTCAAATGCAGTTCAACTGCAAAAATCTTCTATTTCAACTTTATGTCACCAATATATAAAATGTATATATCTATACATATCGCCTCTGTGATCTAACGGTCCAGGTGTTATACTTAACTTCATAAGGACCCGGGTTAGATTCCTGGGTTGGGCAACAAACAGAAAATGTTTTTTTCTCGATTTTCTAATAAAGAAATGTTGCTTGGGATTAGATGTGTAGTCGGTTGGCGATAGGCTTGCCACCTATTACATTGTGGGACTTAGTGTATTTGGTTAGTCGTGGGTGCCCTGGTTGTGCCTTTGCCTACCTCTTGGGGATATGGGCGTAAAGACACTTACTTTCTTACTTACTTATATATTATACAAAAAATAGAGATTTCTTCGAGTTGCCTTCGATGCCATCAACGAAGTACGCGCTTTCAAACACACAAACAATTTTTAAAATCGGTTCACGAACAGAGAAAAAGATAAGAAATACATAAAAATAGGCGTCTAACAGAATGTAACCTCTTGTTATGTATATGTAATGTTAAAAGAACATACTGTGACGTATTCAGAAAGGTTATTAAAAGTTTTTACAAATGAAATGTTTTATTTTACAATTAGTTGTAGCCCACAGCTTCGGTCGTATATTGTAAGAAACAGTAATTCGAGTGAAGTATCTGAGAGGATTTCTTATAGTATTAGGATTAAAATAGGAAAACTATTTGTTTTGTCCAAAGTCTGTCTATATCTACATATACTAAAACCAATTAAAATCAGTCAAACCATTTTAACGTGAAATCAGAAGTGTACAATATAAACTCTGTTTGCTTGTTTGTATTCCCCTGTCATAAAAATATATACCAAACAGGCACATGTCAGGTGGATTTCCTTGTTGACCCTCTCTTTAGTCCAGGGGTTAGCGTAAACGCCTTAAACCATCGACCAACCTTAAAGCTCGGGTTCGTTTCCCGAAAGAGTTATTTATGAAGATAGGTGAAGATGACAATTAAAATAATAATTTCTAATTGGACTTTTTATTATTAGGATTCTATTCAGCATTTTTTTTCAAAATTTGATAAAATTATAAAAATACACAATGATGAGAAAGACGGATATTCCACATAAAACCTCCAAATTTCACCACCACCTACCACGTATGGTATTCAAAATTTCATTTATTTTAAATTTAAGTATTACATTTTATTAACTAAACTTCACATGCAATAATTTTATTGTATAACTACTGGTTTTCATAAAATTTTGTTTGTACCATTTCATTATTATCTTATCTTCATATAATTTTATAAAAATATTTTTCGTTTGAAAGAAAAAAATGGTAATTTTCATGAAGTACACATTGTCTCGTTTACTTGAATCCGTAACGCGAAAACTGTCAGTCGTTGACAATTCCCATGATACTTAAACGTTTACTTGACACTTCCAGCGTTTATATGTCTAGCTTTCGAATCGATGACGCGAAAACTTCACGCTAGGTATACGGAAGTTTGTTTCACTCGCCACTGCAATGTTTTCCTCCATCATCACCATTCCCGTTATTTATCGCCGTCGCAGACGCTATCCCCTCACACCGCCAGTGAGGATACCCAGGTATCCAAGTTCAATTCATTATAAACAAACTTCTCATAACATTTCATCGCTTTTGTTTAGTATGTCTTTATAATGTATGTTTTTCATAGCATTGGAAAGAAAACAAGCAGACGGATTTTTTGATAGTAGAAAATACGGTCGCTACGGTTGTATCTAGACAAGAGTAAATAGTCCATTGCAAACCGAAAACTGAAATTTTGAGTGTCTTGGGCATATCAGCCACTTTACCTTCTCAGCTGCCCATTATAGTGGCATTCATAGTAGTAATAGTGTAAGTAGATATATGAAAGATGGTATCGTTAATCCGAAAAAGTTATCGCTGAATTCTGGGTGTTTATATATTAAAACATCATTAAAGCCTTACTCCTTTTTTAATTACCAAAAAAAAAATAGAGAAGAATGAACTACTCTTTTTGTTTTATTGTATTTGATCGGCCGGTTTAGTATCTTATTCGGTGTTGGCAGCGGATTTCACCAGGGTCAAAAACAAAATTAGCGCAGTAAAATTGCGAAAACCGAATCCAAATATCTCTCATAAAATTTTATCAACATCTTACTAGTGGTTTTTGAGTTATCTATATACTAATACGTGATGCCAAAACTTTTGACCCCTGTTTACGAAACTTGCGCGGTCGCAGGAGCATCAAATTTGGCACACTTATACTTTATGTGTAGGAGAAGTGCAGAACGCTTATATTTTTAAATAATAAGGCTTATAAAGTACATTAAATCAATAAATAAAACGTTAACCACACTACCATGCATTTGACACACACAAACAAATACATTGATGTTGATGATAAAAGATCACAGATGGCGCACTAACTATTCAGAAAACAAAGTAGTTGGTCTTGATTATTGAAGATGGCGTTATTATCACCAAGATATTAAAATGTATAATGGTCGAATTTCGATCAATGGGCGACCACTAGTATTTAATAATGCATAATTTTCTCACTAATCTTGACGACTTAATCGTGATGTAATTAATATGAGACCACCTGGAAATATAGGTAACTGTCTAAAAATGAACCATTAAAATCGGTTGGCAAATGACGGAGTAATCGCGTAACAAACATACAGTCAAATTGAGCACCTCCTCCTTTTTTACACTTGGTTAAAATGGATGAGGCAACATCTGCCTACACATATAATTGCTTAGGAGAGGACTCATAGGTGGTGGAGTACTATGTCTTTTTATGATCATTCATATCATCATATGCATATCTCTATGAACAGAAGAGTAGGTGCAACGTAGTAAAGAGGCTTAATATCCTAGCCCCAAAAAACACACTTTTAACACTCCTGGTGTTTAAAAGCTGTATGCAATTTTTAACTTAGTTTTTATTTTAACTTATTTTTAACTTTTTTTTATTTTATTTTATTTTATTTTTTAGTCCTTTCACACTAAATACAAATATACACAGACTTGTAACAGAACTACAAGTTCAAATATGCTTCCTAGTATTCCAATGTTATCTTAAAAGCTTAGCCAATTTTACGTCAAACCATTTTCAAACATGACAACACTGACAAGTAAATTGACATCAAAGTGTTCCAAGCATATTCGTGTTTTGCCAAAAGTGCACTTAAAACCTATTTAGATATTGTCATTTAATTACTAGGTCTTTGTATTCGACTGTGTTGATGTACTATTTCCCATTAACTTCATTATTTGTCTATTTACTTTAGTGAACAGTTATTAACGTCGCAAATCACTATTAACATTAGGATGTTTAATCATAAATGCCAAATACAGTCATGCAATAATAACCTTAATTACTATAGGTTAAAGTACTACAATAGTGTGAATATAGAGAGAAGGAAAGTGTAATTAAGGTCCTCACACATCATGTGCATTATTGTACAAATAACCAAACACCGCCTTATAAGTGGCCAGCCTATTTAATGTCATATAGTTAGAAAAATAGAAAATCATCTGAAAGTATTGATTATATTATTTTTTGTACTAACAAAATGCGTTTTTTATATGTTATTAACCTGGTTGTTCCTCTGCCTACCCCATTCGGGGATATGGGCGTGAAGATCCTTTTTTTTGTTAACTCACACCAGCTCTGGAGTGTACACTTACAAGCACTGTAAGTTTTCATAGTATTGTTAGGTATTTTTAGTATTGAGTAAAAAATATTTTCAAAAAGTCTTTCTGTTTTTATAGTATCTATTTAAATCAATTATGTTACGTAATTTTTGTTGTGGATTTATAATTTATAAAAAAAACTGAGATGCACGTACTTGAGTGGCCGTAAAAATTAAAAAATCTGAATTTAATGTTTTCATTACCTTTTCGTTATTTGATAATATTTTTTCGGAAGATAGCTTATAATTCCAAAATGGTCCCACATACATTTTTTCAACATCCCAATAGTAATTCTAAGTTATACTCATAATACTGCATAAATGTTGGTCTATCATAATTAATGATATCATCAAGAAAGGAAAAAATAAATACATTACAGAGTATAAGTCTAAAACCACTATTCATACTATTGATAAAACTAATATGGATTCACCACGGAATCATGGTTTGGGTAGCCGGTAGACTTGCACGATATGCCTAACATCCCCGCCGTAGGACAGCGATTCACCTGTAACATTAACAATCTTTTTTATTGTAATTATCTGTAACTGGAAAAGGTATTTTTATTTTAGCACTTGCCCTGTCCTTTGGTTAAATTTCTATAAATTTTAAAGAAAGAAAAAATTTCGCCCCAGACAGGATTTCAACCTGTAACCTTTCGTCTCAAGCCGACGAATGCACTATCCAATTGAGCTACTGAGGATTCTATGTGAAAAGATCCTCACATGATAGTTCAGAAGACAAATATATCTGTATACGTGCAAATCAGTATCCGTGCTCCACCGTACTGTTTATTGTAGACAAATGTCCGACTAATTGCGTCGGACGGCGAAACGACGTGGGTGCTAACTAATGTTTCTTGTCTTACCCGTCCAGTGTTACCAGCTAAATGGATTAAGGGTCTTAATTAAAGGTAACCGCCTCTGTGGTCTAGTAGTGGTGTTGGCATTGACTAAAATAGGTCTCGGGTTCGATTTCCGGTCGGGCAAGTAACTCGAATGTTTTTTTTTAAATTTCAAATGTAACATCTTAGCCCAGGATTCATGAATTGCCCGTTTGACAATTGGTTTGCCACCTATCATTTTCATTACTAAGTAATACGTTCGGCTAATTGTGGCCTAGTTGTACTTCTGCCTACTTACTTACTAAAAAAATCGGCAACAAAGTTTTAGAAAAATGTTGTTAAGTCTTAACCCACATGAGTACAAAAATCTAAAAGATATTAGGCGATATAGTCAATTATGTTTTTTGTGGGTGAGGTGTTCAATTTTGTAATGAAATTTCTTCAATGACTCGCTATTGTCGTGCTCCGGTATGAAGGACAGCATAACTAATAAACATAGACAAAACATTTTAACCTCAGATTTAAAAAGTAAAATGTTTGCCTTTTTACAAAGACGACAAAAGTTTGAGACTTACCAAATTCAAATCAAATTAATGTTTAACCAAAATAATACTAAAAAAAAACGCTAACCTTCAAGAAAACCTATAGAGTAAGTAACATTTCGATCACGTCACTTTTCAAACAAAAAATCCGCATTGAAATCGGTCCATCGATGTACATAGACATATCTAAAACTAGCTGTTGTCTGCGGCTTCGTCCGTGTTTTTACAAGAACCCGTTGTGCGATCGGGATTAAAAGTAGCATATATGTTAATCCAGCTCACAATCTATCTGTGTTTCAAATTTCAGACAAATCCGTTCAGCCATTCGAGCGTGAAACAGTAACAAACATCCATACTCACAAACTTTCGCATTTGTAATATTCGTAGGATTATACTGACTCAGAAACAAAGACATCGCGACGTTCGACACACAAACGTCAGCTCCCGTCGGTAATAGAATTCGAGCCTCGTGACTGGTTGGTGGTCAAGCGTGTTCGCTAACCCCTCGAAAATCGAGTTAGTCAAATAGAATTATAAAAGTTGAGAGGTGTCAAATTACACTCGAATGGAACGAAGTTCTCTCTATCGCTCTCTTATATATATATATATATATATATAGAGAGAGAGACAGACAGAGAAACATGAATACGCCCCACAGCTTACAATAGCTTACTATAGCAAAAAGTGTCGTGACAACTTTTCGTGAGATTTTTTTCCGTCCAGCACCCTTTCACAACGCGCGATAAGGAACTTCAATCCAAAATTTATAAAAAAGTAACCATAGTGCGTCTAGAATTCTCAAAGTGCCCACCTTCAGACAAACGAAAACAAAAGGAATTGACGTAAAACTAAAACTAAAAATTTTTGATATAAAAATGTGTGTTGAGTTTAAAATGTATTAATTAACCTCATGATGAACTCTTCTTTTTCTTAAAGGTGGTTTCCAATTTATGTTTACTTTAAATTCGAATTCTTCATCCTGAGTTAGTAGCTTGCCCGGATTTAGGATCAAAATCGACGCTTTTTCTACAAAGCCAAATAAGATTAATCGTTTCGACACAAGTTTCTGGGTGGTATATAATGAAGATGTATGTCTTGGCGATGGCAAATTTATTGCTTTTATCGCCGACCAAATAACTATTCGCAAATTGATAGTAGAAGTTTTAACGATTCTATTTGGTTACGGATTTTTTAAAGTATTTTACAGACTTTTTTTATTGTTACCGTATCGTTATTTTGTGGATGGGATCTTGGGCTAAAAGTGCCAACCCTATCCTCCACCTGGGGGTGTCACTCCATAGTTGAAGTATGTTCACCGGTGGTCGTCTCTGCAAGTATGTACCTTAACTTTAAGTAGGTAGCCTTAAGTGGCTTTATTAGTAGAAAATTTGTCTGCTTGATTGCCGGGTTTCATTAAATAAAACTTAAAAAAAAATTTTGCCCGGGATTTGATATGTGCCCAGTTGGCGATAGGCTTGCCACCTATCACATTGTGGGACATAGTGTCTTCGGCTAGTCGTGGGTGCCCCGGTCGTACCTCTGCCTACCTCTTCCAAAGTGGGCGTGAAGATACTTTTTAATTTTGTTGAAAAGTAAGTCTTCTGTACGGAGTACAGGAGTACGGAGTACGATTAAGTAGAGCGGCTTCTAACCCTTTTTTACTCTATAGTCTATTCTAGGGATGTAACCGAGACAATTTTATCGTAACCAGAGTTGGGCGTGGCGTTTTTTGATAAAATTTTCTGGAGTTAAAACTGGAGTATGAGGCGAAGTCGGAGGCAGTGTCAGAAGTGGTGACAAAAGAGATAAGTTTTATTTAAGAACAAATATAACAATAGCATTTACTAGTTATCATCCTGATTAGAACAAAATAAATTTACACTGACAATGAAAAATATTAACATGTTTCCAATTAATCAAAAAATAGAAAAAATTTAATTTGGGTAGTTGATTCCAAACAATTATACGAAAAGTAGTATTGGTCAAACGAAATTTCCCGACGCACATGCGTAACGGTTGATAGAGGCTGCTGCCGCTATTTACTATGCTTCGAACTCCGATTAAGGTCAGCCAAGTACATTCGGAATTTTGTTACGAAAATAGGTTTAGATAAAAATTTTGATGTAGCGAATCCAAAAAAAAAAAATGGAGCTACCATAAACATCATAAATTCAGAATTTTCTCTACGGAATTTATGGGGTTTTGTAGAGGCGAAATTTTCGATTCGAAATCTCGGTTTACGGAATAAAGGAATTTCACATGTGAGTGGTGTATCTAAAACATCAGAGTCAAACGTGACGGAGTCGAAGTTGAAACTGAATGCGTGAAAACCGAAAAGCTTTCACCCGTGTTGGTCCAGGCTCCTTTGCAGAATAGACCATGTTCCTGTTGCCCGGCATGTCGTAAAAGGCGAGCATGGGCTTACCGTCACTAACACCGTGACACCCTACTAGGTAGTAGAGTTTCGCAGAAACTTGCCCGGACTGGTACCACTACCTTACTTATTCCTGCTACCATAACTGAAAGCGCGAAAACCGGAAAGTTCCGACTAAACCGAACCGGAGTCGAAGTTCTGTAACATCCCTAGTCTAGCCACACATAAGATATTAACAAATAAAAATCCGACATAATCCCATAAAATTTACTGATCACAAATTAAATTCTCAGCTGTCCTACTGCGTAAGACCGTCACGCGGCGAGATCAAACGGAACCAAGACTGGCATCTTGGCAAATATCGTCATTAATGTGAGCTATGGGTGTTGGTGCTGGAGACCAACACTTTATGTGACGCTTACAGGAATTCTGACCATTAAGATTCTAACATATCTTATTGTTTCAAAAGGTATTCCAATTAAAAACGTAGTTGGTGTTCCCCTACTGGGATATTGGAATTTGGAATGTAGGATTAGGAAAGATATAGTATTGTGTAGAAATATGTACTGGCAACTTCCGTGGTTTTCCCTACTGGTTTCATAGTTTAACTCTTTTAGCTTTAAGGTTTTTAAGGTTAAACAGGTAATTATAGTCTTTATTGTCGGCACTTGGTGAAATTGCATTGTTTAGACACACCTTAAATAATACGTTGTACTATTCCACAACATACTTTATTTACCGTTTTATGGCAACCCTGAGAGTCAGCTACAAGTACTGAATGTCAAAAAAAATGTCCCGATGCAATTAAAAGTGAAACCGGTTAGCTTGAGAGTAATATACAGTGTTCAATAAATTATGTTGTGAAAAAGTGCAAGTGTTATTAAAAAGTGTGTTAAAAAGATATGTATATTGATATTGTCATAAGTATCAAGTTTTTGTTTTGCGTCTTCTCTTCGGTCTGCCGAGTAGAATACACCATAGAATACACATTAAAGAAGCCAGGCAACTTGTTAGAAGCGACCTTCCTTACCTTATCTTTGTAGATCTCCACTACGTTTCCTTTGTCTCGTGTTCCAGTCCAGAGGGTAGGGTTACATATTATGAGCCCTGTAGTACCGGGCGACGAATAGGGCTACGGTATCCTCTGCTTGTCGTAAGAGGCGACTAAAAGGGGGTTGGGGCTGTGAGTCAACTGATCAGGGTGTCAGTTGGCTTAAAAAGCAGCCTGAGACGTGAGGCAGCATAGCATGGTGTGACCCCATGCTGCTGTCGTCAAAGTGGTGGCATCAGAAGTAGGAGGCTTCTGAGCGGATGAGCCTGCGGGCAGGTGTAAGGGTGACAGCGGTGAGTTCTTCGGAGATCCCGCAGTCACCCGATACGCACAGAGGGCGGTCACCGAGTGGTTTAAGTCGGTAGGAGTCTGGCATAACCCGCCACTTCCCCCGAAAGTGACACCGTGACACCGTGACATCTGGCCTGGTGGTAGAGTTTCGCAGCAACTCACCCGGATTGGGACCACCGCCTTACTTATTCCTGCCGCCATAACGTCATGACGTGTTCCGGTTCGGAGGGTAAGGTAGCCGGTAACCTTACTTCTGCTCGAGGCTTAACATCCCGGCCTCTGGTTGGCAACGCACCATTACCACCTTTGGTGCCTCTAGGCGGCGGGAATGTCTTACCATCAGGAAATAGGTCTGCTTGTTTGCCTTCCAATGTCATAAAAAAAGGTTGCATATTATAGACTACGGTAGTAGTAGTGATAGCTTACGGTGTTCATAGGCCACGGTGGTATTTTACGATGCTTATACCCTCCGTCACGGATTAAATTTCTCTCTTTCCCAATAAATTTCTCTCTCGTTTTACGACTCTTCCACCCATTTTGACAGCCTGTACAATGCAGCAATGAAAACTAAGTATTCCACTAATTTTTATTTTATTTTATTTAGTAGGTTTACCAACGTTTGCATACAATTTAAAAACATTTTACAGGTTAAACACTTAAATTAAGAGACAATTGTATCAAACAATTAAAGGTAAATACCTCATGCATTAAAAAATCGATAGAATATGTTAAAATAGTAAAAGTTTCTTCACACCCATATCCCCGAAGAGGTAGGCAGAGGCACAACTAGGGTACCCACGACTAGCCGAAGATACTAAGTCCCACAATGTGATAGGTGGCAAGCCTATCGCCAACCGGGCACGTATCCTATCCCGAGCAACATTTTTTTTTATTAGAAAATTGGAAAAACCCAATTTTCTTTTGTTGCCCGACCCGGGATTCGAACCCAGGACTTCATTCAGTCAAGTCCAACAACTGAACCGCTAGACCACAGAGGCGATATTAAAATGATTTTAAAAAAGAAAAAGAAAAACAAACTCAATGAAGATAGATACCTATTATATAAGCAAAATTGAAAAAGAAAAAGTAAACTGTATAAAAAAAAAGAAATTAGTCTATTTGAAGTCTTGAAAAAATTTTGCGAAACTTGTTACGAGTACATCCCTACGCCAAATATGCTCAAATCGTTTTAATGCTCATTGCTGAAAGCATAAGTTGTGTTTCTTGTCTTGTTTAAATACCAGGAATTATTTGTCAATGATCAACTTGTGTAGTGTTTAAAACGGTCCGTTTGAAGTAGGACTTCCTGAAGATGTCTACTTATAGTGTCTGGGTGATTAAGTGATCCCGCTTGGCCTAAGATCCAAACCTACTTTGGCCTTCGTTGGTCTGATAATAGAATATTTTAGCCGCCGCCGTCATAAAAACCCGTTAAAAAAAATTCAAACCCCAGTCCTCATAAAGTCATGTCGATTACTGGACCACTAGACCACATAGGCCAAAATAAATACGAAATGATGCAAAATTTTTATAACTATTAAATAAAATATTTCTAGGAAAACTCGTTTTTCCCCATCTTGGTCATATCCTCCATATTCCTTTGTAGAATAGACCATCTGCCTTCCTACCAGGCAGCTCGTAAGAGGCGAGCATAGCACCGTGACATCTGACTAGGTGGTAGAGTTTCGAAGCTACTCGCTCAAATTGGTACCATAGTCTTAGTTATTCCTGCAATAACGTCAGTCCTTGCCTTTGGCCTGTTCTGGTTCAGAGAATAAGGTAGCCGGTAAACTTACTTTTGCTCGAGGCCTAACTTCCCGGCCTGAGGTTGGTAACGCACCATTACCTTTAGTGGCTCTGGGCGGCGTGAATTTCTTACTATCTGGAAATCCGTCTGCTTGTTTTGCTTTCCAATATTATAAAAATAAAAAAAAATAGCTCAATCTGTTGAAGATATCTACTTCAAAATTGAGCTCAAATATTGCACCCGAACTAACATACATACATTGTAAGTTAAACTTTTATTTAACTTGTAATGTTGCTTTTAAAAAAACTTTCTTTATCCAAGGTAATAACTTCAAAGTAAGCAGATCCAAATGCTTACTTTTTTTAACACTGGTCACCCATTCAACGGGAGTCCACACTGAGATCGCTTAACATTTATAATTAAACACCTATTAAAGATTGGGAGCACTTCAATCGGTGTCCAAGAATAAATAAAAATAATTCAAACAGAATGACAAAAGTAGATCTTGTTTATTGGATGTCTATACTGGCGTTGTGTGAAGATAATGTTAAGACAGTATAGATCAGAGGTTCCCAAACTTATTTCGTTTAATGCCTACTTTTAAAAACAGTTACTTTGTAGCGACCCCCATTTCATTTACCACCAATATTTAAAAACAAAACATGTTTTAGTAGAAAGCGATATTAATTGAAACGGTAAAATATCAAGAGTATATAAAAAAATTGTGTGTTATGTACACGCGTTAGAAGTTAGGTATACTTCTTCGGCGTAACAAGATAAAAATCTTTTTAAAAAATTTATCTTTTGCCTTATTTTACATTTGTAGACAAAATGACACTAACCATAGAAATTACTTTTACTTTGTTGGTACCTTTTTTTTGAAAAACTAAAATGTTATCTATTGCTAACTTCATCATGTCGGTTTTTCGTGACGGTGTGCGCGTGCATCGTAAAAATTTACCCTCATCATTTTTTCCTAACGCGCCAAAAGAAGTATAACTTCAATAATACAAAATTAAAACTAAAAGTTGTTGCGTTACAACTTAACTAATGTCTTTTACCTATACAAAATTGATCAAATTTTGTCAAATCCCCTTAGATCACATAAGCGCCCCTATTTTACCGCTCCCGTCTAGGCCTCCAATGCCCACAAGGGGGCGTTACTGCCCATTTTGGAAAACACTAGTGCAGATATTGTACGTACAAATAACTAAACTAATATAATAACTAAACATATAAATTGTTTTTTTAGACACTTGCTAATGTAATCTTTTTAAAATGCATACATATCTTTCCGTCAAGGATCTACTGGAGAGGCAGAGAGAGTCGTGTGCCAATTTCACAATTCTTTCGTATCTGCGTTGCTTCTCTTTTCATATAAATAAAACGGTTTCGGAGACTCTTGACCCCAGATAATTATTAATATGTCGCTATTAGTAATTGTGCTCAAGAGTACCTAAAATGACATATCCGATTCCAATTTGAATAGAACTGAGATTCAAGAATAACTCTGCTGATTTCGCAGGCGAAGAGGCGAGCAGTATCTAGGCGATAAATACAAAATATACCACATATAAACTTTCATTTTCACACGTATCAGTAAACCCGTTCGACCAACTCGCCCTGCTGGCCGCTCCGAATCTCCTTGCATATTAATTCACTATCTAAATGAAGTTGCAAGATGCAGCTTTATTTATCTGGTTCATTATTTTATCGACCTATAACTAGTTGCAAAGTTAACGCGTAGTAGAAGCGATATTCTAACTCCTCGATGAAGGTTTTTTGTGAAATAAGTTCTTCTTCACACGGTTCTTGTCATGTTAAAAGACCGTGGCCTAATATCATAGATGAGAAAGACACGTTGCTGTTCCCGGGGACTTACTTCTGTTGTGAATGACTACTACTACTTTTGTACCTTGCCATAAAGGTTACCATGAAGGTTGTAGGTGGTGGAGCAGTGGTGGTGGCATGATGGTGGAGGTAAAAAGATGACCTACCCTTTGTTTATCTCTTTTTATGTAGTAAGGGATATGTATTTTAAAGTAAGTGTAACATTGCCCGGGATTGGATATATGCCCGGTTGGCGATAGGCTCGCCACCTATCACAATGTGGGACTTAGTGTCTTGGGTGCCCTGGTTGTGCCTCTGCCTATCCCTTCGAGGATATGGACGTAAAGATACTTTTTATTACTATTATTTTGAGACAGCAAAAATAAGTAATAAAATTAAACTAAATGTCCAATGCCCCCGACTCTAGTTTGGTTCCAGGTGGGGGTAGGCATTTAGTTGTTTGTATTTCTGGGTCTAAGTGTGCAACTTAGACTCATTTCAGTATCAATTTCAGTATTTTTACTTATAGTATCGTCGACTAATTCAAGTAACATAAATCCCATAACACAAGTGATTTCACGTTTTCTAATTTTGCGGTTAGACTAAATTTATTTAAATTGTCCAGGTTTCCTTTTTTCGTTTGCATATGCGGTGCAAGCTGCACCTGCAACAATTTTTGTTTTATCAAATTCGCAGGTTGTACTTTAGTGGTGTATGATGTGAAACTCAAATGGTTTTTATCCTATAGAAAAATATGGGATTATAAACAATGAGCATCTGAGGTAACAAATATAAATTAGCGATAGATAGATATAATAAATTAGCGACACCTTCGTAAGAAAAGTCGGTTAAAAATATTAATTTTTAAACGACTTTTGGCGTTGTGGCCAACATGCTACCAAACTAAAATTGGCCATACTAGTGAATAAAAAAATAGCGGCCAAATGCGAATTGGACTCACTAATGAAGGGTTCTGTAGAAGCAATCATCGTATAAAATAAATGGTCTTTCAGTTCGTTCGTTTTACATTTCATTTGTGTGAAGAACATTTAGATGTCTGCATTTCCGGGTCTGAGTGTTTATAAAATTTATTCTGGTATCTATTTAAGTATTTCTTAAACAATCGTTGACTAACACTCATAACACAAGCATAATATAGTTTGCTTACTTTAGGGTTAGATTCAATTTGTGTGACTTGTCTAGGGATATTTATTACAATTATTATCTCTTAACAGTTAAGTACAACTAATTTAAGGGTTTAGTGTTACAGTACCTATTAAAAAAATTAGTTTAGTTCTAAACATGAGGAATCCTAAAAAAATATTGTTATTTTTTATGAAAATTTTAATACGGTTAACAGAATACTTCTACTTACAAAGTTTCAACAACATAGCTCTTATAGTTTTAAAAGAAAAGTGGCTGTGACATGCGGACGGATAGAGAGACAGACATGATGAATCTATATGGGTTCTGTTTTTAGGCCTTTGGTTATATAACCCTAAAAAGGTATATTATGACAATACAAAGCTTACGTTTTTTGTAATCGGGGTTTTAAATTGTTGTTTTAACTTTTTTATATTTTTCAATGAAAAAAACACTTTTGCTGTTTTACATATCACTTAATAACAGCAACATTAATATTAAAACGTAAACTATGAAAAAATATGAACTTTTTTACTACTAGTTTTTTTTACCAAGCGCCGACGATGAAAAATATAAAATATAGTGACCTGTTTTTTATTACTTTTTCGAATTACGTTTATATATTATATAATACGTTTATATCAAAAATTTAATAATTGAATAAATCATAATACTTAAAATAATGTAACATCTAACTTAAGGTTACGCAATATCAAAGCAATCTCTTTTAAATAAACTATGTGGGCAAACGTGACACTTGAAGTAATTATTAATAAGGCATTATTAAAAACAATGTTGTAGTTTTTGAATTACGATATACTAAGGTAGTTTTACCACTTTGAAGTGATCTCTAAATAACAGTCTTTAGGTAAAATAGACATTTAATGTAATTATTTTAAACCTAACAATACTATTGTTATATTTGACCTACTGCACACTAAAGTGGTTTTATTTTTTTGAAAAGAATTGAAGCGATCAAACTAGCAACGAGTATACAATATTTAGATGAACGAGATAGTTCATGTAATTATTAATAAGCTAAAAACTTTTTCTCCGTGTTGGTCCGGGCTCCTTTGCAGAATAGACCATCTGTCTTCCTGTGCCAAGCAGCTCGTAAAAGGCGAGCAAAGGCTTACCGTCACTAACACCGTGACATCTGACTAGGTGGCGACTCACCCGGATTGGTACCACCGCCTCACCTATTCCTGCCGCCATAACGTAATGACGTGTTCCGGTTCGGAGGGTAAGGTAGCCGGTAAACTTACTATTGCTCAAGGCCTAACATCCCGGCCTCAGGCTGGCAACGCACCATTATTACCTTATGTTGTCGCTAGGCGACGGGAATTTCTTACCATCAGGAAATCCGTCTGCTTGATTGCCTTCCAATGTCATAAAAAACGATATTTTTAAAAGAAGTATCTTCACGCCCATATCACCGAAAAGGCAGGTAGAGGCACAACCAAGGCACCCACGACTAGTCGAAGACACAAAGCCCCCCGATGTGATAGGTGGTAAGCCTAACGCCAACCGGGCACATATCCAATCCCGGGCAACGTAATTTTTAATAGAAAATTTAAAATATACATTTTCTATTTTTTGATGTTGCCCGACACGGGAATCGAACCCGGACCTCAAGAAGTTAAGTCCGACGCCGAACAGTTAGACCACAGAGGCGGTTTTAAGAATTTAAAATAATCTCTACTATACAATCTTTAGATGTAAGAGACAATTAATGGTATTATTACTTAGATAGAGACATTATTAATAATAATGCTATTACAACGGTAGTATTAAAGGCCTCAGCTTCTAAATAGTAGTTTTTCTTGTCTGAACCCTTGATTAACAACTATACCAGTTACAGTCCGTTTAAAAAAGAACATCAATAGACGCAGCTATTAAAACACCACTTCAGGCTAACAAACATGTGAGATAAGTATCCTATCATTTGGCGAAGCGATAAACCAATAGTATGGGGAGATTGACGAGATTTTAACAAGACATCGGTTCATGTAATATTCATAAACTTGCACCTTAATCATGCATCAGCGCGTCAGGGTTGACAGTTTCGTAGCTTTATTACTCAGGGAGAGTGAATGAAAACGCATAGAATGTTTAATTTTAAAAAAAATATAGGGTTGCCAGATGTACGAGTTTATTCGTACTTGTACGTTTATGCTCGTACGACTTTGTGATATAACGATGGTTATATAAGAAATAAGAAGTAGTAAGGGGCTTTAAGATTTATAGCACGATTGGGTCTCTCAATGAATGTCCTTTCGGAATCTCCTTTAGGAATATATGTTTTAATTACCGTCCAGGAAAAAGTTATGAAATACAAAATCACCTTTTAATTTTCAATAGAAAAAAGGCATCCCAGTACATATTATGTCCGCAGGTATACTACTTCCCTCTATTTTTAGAACCTTCAGTTCTAACCCTAAAGATTTATACCTAGCTCTTCATCTGCGATACCCAAAGGTGCTCTACATGCCACGGTGTAATTACGTTTTTACTATTACATAGGTCATACTGAAAGTTTTTAGATTCTGATGAATAGAACAATATGGCAGATGCGTCATCAGTTCCACATTTGTATCCTTCGAATACGCATTCGTTTTCTTACGGCCAATATTAATAATCAATCCTAATCCAAAACTTGCTTGTCCAAGATTGATATTTTTATGACATCTCTTGCCAATAACATATCTGTGGACAGGATAAATTTGGCAATTAGGTATGGGATAGGCCGGCGGATACGCAGCTATCTAGATTGCTTGAAATCCATTAGATTGAGATACATTATTAACATTGGCCTTTAGCGAAATGTGCGGAGGGAATTTCTAAGACAATTAGCAAGCAATAAGTTATATACCAATCTACATTGTTTATTCTTTAATTTTCAGGCGACATTGTTACTTAACATAATGTCCAATTTCCATAAAGAAAAGCGCAACCATTTTTGTTAGTGCTCCGACTCTTCTTAACGTTTGTTGGCAAAACTTCAAAAGGAAAGATCCATTCTGTTGACTGGCTTTTTCTTTTCGGGTCGAAACTATATACTCAGGTTTCTCGAAATAATAGACAGAGCTACAAGACGATGCTTCATCACTAGATCCCTGTTGAATTCTCAGGCAACTCGATTGCTGATATAAGCCGCAGCGACAAAATCGTTGAGCAAAAATTTTTTACGATCTGTTTTCATTTTGAATCCAACAAACAATCACCAAATTGAAAAAAAAACAAATGACAACCTCGAAAATTAATAAGTAATATTTTTCCAGGGAGTTCCATTTTCAAATTGTGTTAGGTATTCTTTTTTGTTTTATTTATTACAAGTGGCCAGTTCCAGAAACTTTTAGAATACCCTAAGTATATTATATAAATATCCCAATAATGTTCATGGATTTATGCTGACACACACATTGTCACATATTCATACGCACGCTACACTGGCGTAGGTTTGTATTTTGTATTATAATTCTATTAATTACGGAAACCTTTACAAAGTAGAAGTCGTAAAATGGCTGCTTCGGACAGTTTTATCGTGGTCAATTAATGTATAATGTGATTATGAATTAAATTATCATTTAGTTAGTTTATTAAAATTATCTGTGTGCAACTACATGTGTTACTTCAAATAGCCTCGTCTGTTGACAGCGCTTCACCACCTGGACCCCTGTGGGTGAACTGATGGTTATTGTGAAATTTAATCATGATTTTTTGATTAAATCTTTTCGTTGATGAATGTGGAGGAACTTGTGTACGATATTCATAATTTATATATTATTTAATACTCTTTTCCTTCCATGCAAAGCACTTGTGAAGATATATATGACTTATTTTCTTGTTGATTCTAATTTCAAGTTCATTTGTTAAACATTCAATGATCCATTGTTTGCGTTGATTGCTTGAAGTCTCGGGTTCGATTCCCGAGTCGCACAATTCAGTGTGTTTTGTCATCCATGTCTAGGATGTATTAACCGACCGATTAACGCTAGGTTTGTGAGACTAAAGCCTTCAGCTACATATGAGTCTCTTGGTTGTACCTCTGCTCATTTCCTAAAGAGCAAAAAACGACTTAAATTTCAGTATTATGTCATCGAAGTACACAAACAATGAGTATTTTTTTTTTGACTCTGGGATTCCATCATCAGATCCTACTTGGTGGAAATGGGAATATAGAGGTGGATAGAAATCGATTAACATATATATCTAAAAAAATGTAGTTTTGTAACATATTACATAGGTACTCTTTTTAGAACATTTTACCGACTTCCAGTCTTTTAAAATGGCTGTTATATGTGGACAGACGGATATGTCTAATCTATACTGGTGTCTTTTTGTCGCTGATCGGCCACGGAACACTAAAACAGAATTAACAAATTAGACATAGTGTATATCATGTACAAGTCTATTTTTTTTTGAAATGACTAATGTGTTGCTAATCTCGCGGTTTTTACAACTCCATAGGGCTTTACAAGTCTATTAAGAATATCCCTATTATATACTTACTGTACAGTAGACTTTTGGAACAGCTAATAGTACATAGTGTACAGTTATTCAGGCAATTGATTAGTTTAATCAAGTAATTGAGAAATCTGTTGATATGTTTATAAACGAATACACTGCGTATTATTTATATTATTGACACAGTTTAGAACTAGTTTTAGATCAATTTGCGTAATGCATTGCGTATGCTCGGAAAAGATCCTCGAGTGAAGTTGATTCCTGGCGTGTTCAAGCTTTTAGATAATACACAGGTACACAAACATACAACAAAATACGTTAGGTAAAAATACATCTTCTTATCACTACATAGTATAAAACAAAGTCGCTTCCTCTGACCTTGTGTCCCTTTGTATGTTTAAATCTTTAAAACTACGTAACGGATTTTGATGCGGTTTTTTAATAAATAAAGTGATTGAAGAGAAAAGTTTATATGTATATTTTATACTACTATATACGACTAATGAACAGATTTTTATTAAAATCAAATGCTATTCGTTAGTCTCGCTAAAACTCGAAAACAGCTGAACCGATTAAGCTAATTTTGGATTTAAATCATTTGTGGAAGTCCAGAGAAGGTGCAAAAGCTAAGAAAAAAACTAAAAACTGTATGGAAACTAGGAAAAACAGCCTTTTAAGTTTTCTCATACAAACAGTATGGGTGGAACTATGTTCGCCGGGGCAGCTAGTAAGATATAATTTTTGTAGGTTAGGCCAGCCGGTTAACTTAATAATGCACGTTTAATATCTGTATATGGTTTTTTTGAAGACGATTGTCACAGAGTACTGCAAACTACCATTGAGGTTGCTGAAGATTTCAAGTAGTATTAGCTCCTAAGTAATAACGTGGATGTCAAACAAATTTGCGAAAATAAACGAAATTCGTTCTATCTTCACTCTATGGTATCCTGCGATTTGTGATGTGTGGTAATCACATAACGCCAACTACGGACTAGAGAAGAGATTGAAGATGGAGTGCTTAGCCGCTTCTTCACTCTTTCCTTGAAAATACTCAAGTTATATTTATCAGGGACACTTCTTAATACCGAGAGTTTTTTAGATTAGATTTAGATTGCTAAGGAAATATTTCTTTCACTGCGAGTTTAAACTTCCAGAACAATAGAGATCACAGAGGAAGAGAAACATCCTTGTTTTATATAAAAAATGTAGATTTCCGCCGGTTAAATATTAGAAGGTTAAGCTCATAATCTGCTAGCTGTTAAGTACACGATACAACACGACAGTGACGCATCGAGATAGTGATCTACGTATGGCCGTCGGTAACATGAATCGAGATGTATATGAGGCTGGTCACTATTTGAAATATGCTGGTCTACTGAACGGTTATTTACGACTTGTTTATTTATAAGTTGGCTAATCATAGCCACTGTAGCGGTAGTGTAAGTGATCAATTAAAATATCTCTGCAACTATGTTCTTTGCATCTTTAGATTAGATCAGTTGGTCTTTGTGTTGGCATCACCAGCATTTTATCCTAATGTATTAATGTGGGTAGAAAAGTACCAACCATCGCCGCTTTACTTTAATCTTCCCAGATAAAGTCAATACGCTAACGGCCAATATTAATCCTAATCTAAAACTTGCTGTCTAAAATTGATATTTTAATCTATTTTTATGTTACCGCTTGCCAATAACATATTTGTGGACAGGATAAGTATGGCAATTAGGTATAGGATAGGGCGGCGGATACGCAGCTATCTAGTTTGCTTGAAATTCATCTTTGGAGATACATTATTAAGTCAATACGCTGGTTTAGAGATTAATTAATTATAGTCTAATTAGACTCGACTGAATATCGGATAGAGTAAGCAAGGTAAACTGTCTTTGGATGGCATTCCACCTATCAAAGATCTTTGTCTAATGTGCCTTTGAACAAAGATCTTGGATGACTTCATCCAAGTTACCAGTAGTATCGGATCAAAGATCTTTCTAGCTTCATAAACATTAAAAATTTGACGTACTTATAAACAATTCAGTGTTGCCACTTTTTAGATGGAGAAAATGATAAACTTTGTTTCCAAAGGTACCTACATTGGACAAAGATCCTTGATAAGTGGAATGCCATGCTTACTAAGATTTAGTCTTACTTAGACCGTCGGAATATCGTATAGTGTATGTAGTAGGGGTTTTGAGGAATCATCAGACAAAAAGTCATCAGCCTTTATGATTGGCTGTGAACCATTACCATATTTTATTTGTATAACCGACTTATATTTTTCAGCATCAGTAACTTCGGTTGCTTGTTAGGCAACTATCCCACACAAAAAAGAATTATCGATAATTTTCTCTCCATGACAGCCCTAATTCATATCGCGGTCGGTTTTGATTACATCGACACATAATTGCAGTGATGCGCCTGCGCCGAATTGGAGGCTCGACAGTTTATTTAATATGAGTATGTGCGAACATCTTATTACATGTGCTAACATACCTGACTGGTCTGCGATGTAAAGGTCCAACTTTTTTCTTTATTATTCTATAATCTATGGCTTTCGGCTTTGTTAGTATGGTAACACTACTTCTTCATCTTTGTATTAGTCTGCTTACGACCAATATTAATAATCAATCCTAATCCAAAACTCGCTGTCCAAGATTGATATTTTGATCCATTTTTATGTTATCGCTTGCCAATAACATATCTGTGGACAGGATAAATATGGCAATTAGGTATGGGATAGGCTGGCGGATACGCAGCTATCTAGATTGCTTGAAATCCATTAGATTGAGATACATTATTAACATTGGCCGTTAGTTGGTCGGATCAAGAGTGGACCATACGCCTTCCTGCTTGGTAGCTCGTAACCTAAGATCTTTTGTCAAATGGTCCAGTAGTCATTACCTACATACAAGACCACAGGCGGTCGCTGTCTAGCAACTTCCCGGGTAGGAATCTATTGCCTTACCTATTCCTTCTACCATAAAGACAGCGTAATGTTCCAATCCGAAGGGTAGGGTACCTGGTAGATTTACATAAAACCCCATCCACAGGATAGTGACCTAAGGATTCTATAGGATACGATTGTATGTTCCCTTCAGGAGAGTCCTTTTTATCACATAAAAAAATCATACAAGTGCCTAGGTAAAAAATATATTTCTGTTAAAATATAAATGTTGGTACGGGCTCCTTTGTAAAATAGACCATCTGCCTTCCTTGCCAGGCAGCTCGTAAAAGGCGAGCATAGGCTTACCATCACTAACACCGTGACATCCGACTAGGTGGTAGAATTTGGCAGCGACTCGCCCGGATTGGTACCAGCGCCTTACCTATTCCAGCCGCCATAACGTCATGACGTGTTCCGGTTCAGAAGGTTTGGGTAGCCGGTAAACTTACTTTTGCTCGAGGCTTAACATCCCGACCCCAGGTTGGCAACGCACCATTACTATCTTTGGTATCTCTAGCCGGCGTGAATTTCTTACCATCAGGAAATCCGTCTGCTTGCTTGTCTTCTTATAACATAAAAAAAGTCATTCCTCATAGGAAATACATCACGAAAATTTTGGTTCCGTCTTTTTTTACTTCTGTAAATTTATTTTGTTGATTTAGATATTTACAGTTCACTTATATTTAGTTACATTATCAATATAATGGTATGCTGAGATGTTTCCAAAAAGTCATAGTAAGTCTACTGTGTTTCGAAGTTTATGAACGAAAATGTTGTGTTTGGAAAGTCATGCCTTTCGCACTTTTAAGTGTAAGTGTCAATAAAATGATTAATGTGGATCAATCATTTTAACATTTGCACTTGAAAAATTTCGCCTTTAATGTTTACCAATATATTTTCACCATAAAATTTTATTTTTTCATCGTATGCTTCAAGAAGTGTAAATAAGGAAAATATTCAGATGAGCGTGAGGAAAAAGGGAGTCATCATATGATTGTGGGTCAATGGGGCATTCGTCTCTCATTGCTTGGTTTTAGTTTGAGTCAAATGGAGATTTTTATTGCTGTTTTTATTTAATCAAATTTACCAATTTAGTAGTCGCCTCTGTGGTCTAGCGGTTCAGTTGTTGGACTTGACTGCTTGAGGTCCCGGGTTCGAATCCCGGGTCGGGCAACAAAAAGAAAATTGGATTTTTCTAATTTTCTAATAAAAAAAAACGTTGCTCGGGACTGGAAATGTGCACGGTTGGCGACAGGCTTGTCACCTATCACATTGTGGGACTTAGTGTCTTCGACTAGTCGTGGGTGCCCTGGTTGTGCCTCTGCCTACCTCTTCGGGGATATGGGCGTGAAGATACCTTTTTTTCTATCAATTTAGTTGCTGACATTAATCATCTAAAGGGCTAGGATGCCCACGTTGATGCAAGTATCTCCACGCCCGTATCCCCTAAGGGGTACGCAGAGGCACAACCAGGCCACCCACTACTAGCCGAATACTTTAAGACCTACCTATAATGTGATAGGTGGCAAGCCTATCGCCAACCGGGCACATCTCCAATCCCGAGAAACATTTTTTTTATTAGAAAATTGGAAATACCACATTTGCTTTTTGTTATCCAGCCCGGGTTATGTTATCGGAATTAGGTACCTATTGAGGTTTTGTTAGGGTAATAAATATTTTAATTTTTGTGATATTTAAAGTAGAAGCTCAAGGAAAGTTTTAAGCTGGAAAAATTGCAGAGAAAATATTAAATTGAAAACCGTGTAAAATTTTCTGGATCGCATAATTATTGTTGTTTAGACAGAAAATATGTTTTCAGTCCAACAAAAATATTAACTTGATTATTAGCGTGACTCTAAGGGACAGTAAATATTTTACTAGATAATGTGCTAATTAATTTTTATTTATTCGTAACTCATGAAAAGAATTTGTTCCAAATTAACCCAAGCCTTTGATATAGAAACATACAGTTTATCTAATTATGCGCATAATAATCAGTTCGTTAAAGGCTAAAATTCTCCAAACCAATTATTTCTAGGTTCTTATTTATGGCTATCGGAATGATTTCATATTAATCAAGCGCGTTCCGTTTCAAGATTATGTCTCCGTGTTTTTCGGAAGCAATACTGGCTCGTGGTACAAATTACAATCAAATAAATTGTAAAACGACATGTCATTTGGATTAAAATTATGGAGCCTATTATAGATATGGCTTAGTGATGTGAAAATGTCAAGTTTTACATTCGTGAAGGCGAATATATATCCGATTTTCGTGGATGCGAAAATTTAAACCTGATGCCATTTTTCTTAAGCTGAACTTATGGTGATACGTGAGAGTGGTACGCACATTATTGCATCTAGTTAGAAGTTACCGAACTCATCCATTCAAAGCGAGTGGGTTGATGTGTCAACTTGGATAATTTCCTTTTTACAGAATTGTATGGTATATTATAATAACAAGGTTATATTGCGTTTTAAACTATTAATGTTATTATAACATAAAGAGTATTTTTTATTGTCAATATAATATCTGACATAGTTTTCTGAAATTTCTATTTGCGAATGCGGATACAAATGCGAATATTCGCAAGCAAGGGAGCGAAAATTTGTTACTTCACTCAAATTAAAATAACTGTTACAAATTACATCTGTGTATTGAAGATACATAGATATAAAATAATTGGTATAAGTAACTACGACGTTCTTGAAGTCAAAACTTTTTTGACTTGCTTTTCTGTCTGTCATTGTCTCTGAAACTCAAAGAACCCAGGAGCTCTAGAAGTCAATTCCGACCATTAGACCATAGAGGCGATTATCAAATAAATAATTATGTTTGTGTATTTAATCGACTTCGATTTTTCGAAAAGGAGGAGGTAGGTAATATGTTCGTCTGTTTGTATTTTTCTGTGTCTGTCTCCATAATTTAATGCTGTATTTACATCAATGGGATAAGTAACCCTACTCTTATCATCTCAGCTCTTCCATAAACACATCTCTCCTACTCCACTTCTATTACTAGCAGCTTGGTGAAAGTTTAATTATATTAACAAAACTTTAGAAGCTGCTATCTAAAATAAAAAAAACTTTGTAAAGTGAATTTCTTAAACAATTTGTATTGTTTTTCAAACGACTTCCAAAAAAGGAGGAGGTTCATATTCCCTGTGTAGTTTTTTTAGAGTTTTTACTGACACTTTTTTTATTAGTCTTTTTTTTTCTTAGAAATGAAAATGGTAAAGATTTAATATGTGGTTTTTGAGTAATTCATAATTATTTACTTTTATGGTATTGGAAGGCAAACAACCAGACGGATATCCTAATGGTAAGAAATTCATGCCGCCTAGTGACACCAAAGGTAGTAATGATGCGTTGCTAACTTGAAACCGGGCTGTTAGGCCTCGAGCAAAACTAAGTTTACCAGCTACCTTACCCTCCAAACCTACCTACCTAGTCAGATGTCAGTAAGCCTACGCTCGCCTTTTACGATCTGCCTATCAGGAATGCAGTTGGTCTGTTCTGAAAAGGATCCCTTACAATTTTATTATTATTTATTAGTTATTACAGGGAAATTACAAAAGCCATAATGTGATATTTTGGTCAAGCCATTTCTAAATGAAAGAATGACTAATATTTTTTTTTTATGTTGAAACGGCTAGACAATTTTTTTGTGGATATAGATTATATCTTCGAGCAGGAAAATGACTTTTTATTTCGATAACTTAGCTGGTTCACGCAGGATAGCTATGTAATTAAAACATGCGGATCGAAGCTTTATATTAGTACTCTTTTTTAATAAGAAGAGGAAACGATTCAACCCGTGCTTCGTGGATAGTCGATGGCTTTATATGTACACGCTAACCATTTCGAAGCGCTTGCACGTTTTTGGGTTACATTTATTTGTAATACCTCGGTAATGTGTGGTTATACTGTTTATAGAGTGATTTTACCCTAAATTTCTTTATTTACTTAGAAGCTTTAGAAGCTTCTAATATTAAGACACAACATTGGCCTATAGATACCTTAGATGCTACTCTCGCTGTCTTGCGGCCGGGATATTAAGCCTATTGTGCAAGGCTACCTTACCCTCCAGATCGGCACATGACACGACATAACGATGCGTTGCCAACCTGAAGACAGGTTGTTAAGCCTCGAGTAAAACTAAGTTAACCAGCTACATTACCTTCTAAACCGGAATTGGTCAACGACAAGCGCTGAGGTTATGGCG